>JBAMIE010172495.1:0-14855 GCA_037177295.1 Kaempferia parviflora | reverse complement strand
GAAAACAAGAATATGTAGATCACTTTATTTAATTACTTAATCATTGGATTAGAAAGTGATGAAAAGGAAGTTAGTGTTTGACTTAAAAAGTTTAGTCTTGGTATGAATCAAAAGTTGGAAGGAATCTTAATATATAAGCTAGATTTGGAATTGACCTTCACTAAATTATAGTTATAGTGTGGAAGACGAGTAAAATGTGTGTTAATTGAACTTAGTTCCACTTGTTCAATTTGGCCAAATTGACAAAGAGAAAATAAAGACAATGTGCTTTGGCCATAAGAAATCGACAATTATAAAATGAGGCAAAAGTAGAATGAAAACTAACAACATCATACAAAAGAAGAGAAGGAAAGATATTGACATTGATGGAGTATTTTTAGTTCTTGAGATCAAAAGAGTATCCTTGTTATTTTTTTTTATAAAAACATACACACACACATATTAAATGTGAAGGAGTTGTCTGACCTTTTGCAGGGAGGATGATGATACTTTTTCCTCTCTCCTCGCTGCTTTCTTGGCATCGAATATGACAAAGTGGATCCGTATTCAAATGATTACATCACGTCTCGCTCCTTCGAAAGAAGTGGAGAGGCACTGTTGAAGTACAGGTGGCATCTATTCCTCAGCAGAGCCTAAACAGGTGGCCGCAGTTGGCGAGTTGTGGGGTGTGAGTGGGGGAGACCGGGGAGGACTTTGCTGCACTGTAGGACTGTCTTATCGTGTAGGGACTCTTGAGACCAAACCTTAAAAAGTGAAGGGCTTTGCCTTGTCCAGACGCATGCATGCAGTGCAGTGCAGTGCGGTGCGATGCAGAATTACAGATGGCAGTAAACGCTGAACAGGGAAAGGACTGAGGAGGGGGGAGGGAAGATCTTCATACGTCTGGTATCCTGGGGGATGCATGCCACGCATTGATTGAGGGCCTGCATGCAATTGCATGTGATAATTCGAATGGAAATATAGATTTTGGTTTTGCCCATTGAAATTTTACACTGTTTTATTTTGTATTTTTTAATCATTTCCCCTAAAGTTTTTAATTTTCATGACAGAGGAGGTAAACAAATTTAGTCACCCACTCCCTTTGCCATCTCTATTCTGGTAGCTTGGCTTCTCTTCACTTTGTTATCTGTTGGATCAAAGCAAGAGGTGGCAAAGAATAGGTTGTTTTATGGGGAGATTTCTGAATTTGACATGAGAAATGGTATTTCATTAATAACAACAAACAACAACAAAACTTCACTTTTCCCAAGGACACACAGGCCATCCTCTCTAATGGTTGCCCAGCACTTTTATCACTGTATCATTTTATCAGGACCCTATTTTCTGCCTCGGCACAGTATTGTATTTGAACTTGCAACTTTCCTCTATGAACAAGTTAAACAGTTATTTTTGATCATTCATTCAGGCGCCAACAGAACAAAAGGTTAAAAATGAGCTGGGCTTCCTGTGGCCCGGTCCTATACGGCATGATTTATACTTTGCTAATGACAACTAAAATTGACTACAAATTTAAAATTTATACTAAAGTAGTCTTTAATAAACATTTATGCTAAATTGATTACCTTTGTTGAGTGCTCTACAAAATTTGCCACAACTATTCAAATATAGCTTTGCTCCACTGGAAACCAAAGCTTTCACTTCAATGGTAAGAATCTCTCTTCTGGTCGTTGCTTGGACTTCAGTAGGCCCACTCTATCTTCAGAGCCAGCAACATTTCGCCTCAATTATTGTCTGGTTTCCAGAAAGTGTTAGCTTTTCAATCTGATGGCCAACTTTGACAGTAATTGACGTAGCAGATATATCCAAACTCCAATAACAAGTGATAATTATCTTGTTCCACGTAGGTTCTGTAGATGGCACAAAGTCTTACATGATCACGTCACATACAATTCGAAGCTTTCAAGGCAAGTCAGCAAAAAGGTCCATAATTATGGAAGATTTGATTTGATCAGTTTCATTCAGGAAACTGATTCAAATTTATACAAGCCAATAAATCCTAAGTTTAGATCTCAACAGAGGGCTAAACTATGTAGCCGACTATAGAAGAGTATTGCTAATACATGTTCTACTGCGGAGTGTTCCCCAGCTTTAACATCAAATCTTACAAAATTGTAGTGCAGAGCTAAGAATCATCATATAAGTGGCTTAAGGATATCCTTGTCAACATATTAGGATAAGATCTCATCGGTGATGCCTCCAACAGTGCTCTGAGTTGGTGATCTCTAAATAATAGATGCTTTGCGTAATCCCCCTAATTCTCTTGGTGATCAATGTTCCTAAAGAGATTGTTCTTCTAGTCTAAGGGACAGGAAGACTAATGGTAGAAATAAATGACAAACAATCTTCTATCTCCGACTGTTTGCTGTCTTGGACTTGTTTAGGTCCGCAAGCTCCTCGATCAACTTTCTTTCCTCACTGCTTAACCTCTTTGGAATTTCCACCTGCACTCGAACCAACTGATCTCCCCGGTTGTTACGCTTACCGAGGTAAGGGGCACCCTTTTTAGCCATTACCAAAGTTGAACCTGGCTGCGTCCCAGCTGGAATCTTCAGATCTACCGATCCATCCACTGTAGGAACCTTCATGGTAGTCCCTAAGATAGCATCAATGTAGGATACCTTGCAGTCATAGAGAATGTTGGTTCCCTCCCTTTTAAGCACAGGGTCTGAGCGAACTTCAATGAAGACATAAAGGTCACCAGGAGGACCACCTCTCCTTCCAGAATTCCCCTCCGACCGGACCCTCAGCCGGCTACCAGAGTCAACTCCTGGCGGCACTTTCAGACTAATTTTCTTTGTCTTCCTCACACAGCCTTCCCCGTTGCAAGTGCTGCATGGGGTAGAGTATTCACCAGTACCGTCACAAGTTGAACAAGTCATGACCTGCTGGAATACACCCAGTGGTGTCCTTGCAGAAGAGACGACCTGACCTTGACCTCCACAAGTTCTGCATTTCCTTGTCTTTGTACCTGGTTTGGCGCCAGATCCATTGCATGTTCCACAACTTTCTAGCCTTGTAACCTCTATGTCTTTCTCAACACCAAAAATTGCATCTTTGAAATCTAGGACAAGATTATAACCCTCGTCATCACCTTTCATAGGTCTGTTGCGAGCACCTCTGGTTCCACCCATCCCACCCATGCCCTCAAATAATGACTCAAATAGATCGAATGGATTGTTGAAATCCTGCAGTTAACAGAACCAATAATAAAAATTCCTACAAAAAAGCAATTTAAAATTAACTTTATATGGCAATCTGCCTCCATAGCATACGCACCCCCATACCCATGTCAGCACCTTTGAGGCCCGCTTCTCCATACTTATCATACAGAGACTTTTTTTCATTATCAGCTAAAACCTGTAATATAGCATTGTCAGTAACAGTGGTCAACAAGGAATGGTGCTTATTGTAATATAGGGAACAAACATAACAAAAAGAATAACCTCATATGCATTACTAATCTCCTTAAACTTTTGCTCTGCTCCTGATTCTCTGAAACATATAACACCAATAATAAGACCACCTAGAGTTTAAGAACACTCATATATCAAAAAAGTTTGCAGAGGATAGAAAACCACTAAACATCATTTAACTAAGATATTTTATCGAATAAATTATAAATAGTTGCATTTCTAAAGATGGCCGGTCACACCAGTATACATCAACAAATAGAAAAATGATTGTCACCAAGTTATATTCAGTGTAAAGGGCTTACAGGATACGATTTAGGCAGCAAAAAGGGCCAGCAAAACAAGCACCATACGTCATCCAAGAGGAAAATCTCAAACCATACTACTATAGCGACACAGAAGACAAACGGCCTCTGAATATGGCCTTACCTAGAAGCAAAGAGGGTATTCAAACACTACATATGATTTAAAACGAAAAATATGTAATATGTATGATCTAGCACCATACTTCATCCAAGAGAAAAACCTCAAACTTCACTACTATAACCACACAGAAGACAAATGGCCTCTAAATATGACCTTACCTAGAAGCAAAGAGGGTATGCACATACTGTGTATGATCCACGTAAAACCAAAAAAGGATTGCAATATATATGATCTCAATTTCTAGCTGCAATAAATTATGATTATGACGATTGGTCATTCTAAAATCACTGAAGCTATTGGCTTGTCGCTTGTGTGTTTGTATATTACATAGGCAGCAAGATTACCAATACGTTTACTTTTCCAGTATTCAACAGGCTGAAGAAATCTCAATGTCAATAGAAAAAGTGGTTTGTTAATATTTAAAATTGATAAAGAATTACCTTATTAGAATGAACATTCTGTTTTGCCTTTCAGTAAAAGGTGGCATAAATTATAAATTGGATGACAAGCATGAAGTAGCAGTAATAAGCTGGATAAGCATTGATTAACTTGCTTACTTGATCAATGATTATGGTACAAGTCTTCGTGTCAAGCATAAAAAATTGGCGAATGCTAGTCAAGCATTCTGTTTTACCTTTCAGTATGAGGTGACAGAAATTCTAAATTGGATGGCAAGAATGAAGTAGCAACGGTAAGCTGGATAAGCATTGATTAACCTGCTGCTTGAATGATTTGGTACAATCTTCATGAAAAGCATAAAAAAAATTGACACTTTCTATAGGGTCATACTTCACCAATATCAATCATATCATTTATTTTAAATGCACATGATGCTCCTGAATTTATAATATAGTCCAAACTTCCATAACCCAGATTAACTTAACCACAGTGCAACTTAATGTGATTATAATTCTTAAACACAAAATTCTTTTTTATTTGTTTTTCTGAAAGCAGTACACTATCTTCTATTTCATGATTTTGATCAAACAACACACACACTCCAACCCTAACAAGTCAACAACAATCATCACAATGTTGCCATTTAACACATAAAACACACTTTACACTCACTTATTGACATCAGGATGATAGCTCCTGGCAAGCTTCCTGTATGCTGCACAACAACAAAACAAGCACCATCTTAGTAGCTAATTGTAGATAAATTGTTTACGGCAAAAGATAAATTTGGGATAAGAGGAGTTCAATGACGAAAAGACTAGGCGAATAGTTCGCTAGAGTACAAGTTATCTCCTAGTTTTAGGCATGGCGATGTGCTAATATAGTAATAAAACATTATCACCATGCTACAGTTAGAAGACCAAACGAGGCCTACAATCTTACATACTTAGCATAAGGCTCTGCCCCATAAGTTGAATTACATAGGCTTGCAAACTCAACTGATGTTTCTTTTTTTAGGGGATGTAACCTCCTAATGGACACTTGATCTAAATATTCTAGTATTTAAAGTATATATTTTTCAGATCATTAGCATACCTTTATCACATGACAAAATATCTCTTTTCCATAAACATCAAATGTCAAAATAGTTGGGATTGTTTACGATCAGATGTAACATCCTTCGATTTTGTATATCTCAAAAGCCAAAAGTATCCATAAATTACAAATGCTATTGCTTGGAGTTCTATCTCAACAGTTAACATTATCTAAGAGCCTGAATCTGCAACCAGAATCCAATTATATAACAGCAATCAGAACTTGAGCAGAAAACCTCAAATTGTGATATGTGTTGGCAATTTCTTTAAACGGGCTTTGGTCTATTAATCCAGTATGATGAAGTATCTCTCCAGTCTTCTCAGTTCAAAAACAAGGTTTTTCTTCCACTTCTCAAAAAATATAAAATTGAGATGAATTCTCACTTCCTTACCTGTAAACAAAAAATTATTGAACTTATTGAAATGAAACTAATCTCCCTCGATGTATTATTTCATTGATATTCAAATCATGATGCAATTTTCATGTTCTTGAATTGGCTCTTTCAATTTTTTTAGGTTCATATTCTACTCCAGGAAAAGATCTTTCCCAATTACATGCACATATAGGGCAAATAATCTCAATACCACTTCTTTTTTTCTTTCAATTCGTTTCATGTACTTTTCCAACTCAACTAGTGGATTAAGTCATCAAAATTCACTTCTATTAAATGTGTTCATATCAACTACGTTGATTCATCATTATGCTATATATCCCCAAGTCCAACATAATAATACAGTTTGATATGCCATCTAAGTGGCATGACTTCTTTCAGAGTATGATTAGTTATCTTTCTCAAGCTCTCCACTCAAGCTTTGTCAATTCTCTCTTTCTTATGTTTTTTTTTCTGGTTTGTTGAATACTTATATCAATTTAATTTAGTTATTAAACTAGTTCAAGGATTGAAGCTGTGACATATTTGTATCAAACAATTTCCGAGACAGAACATGAACAAACACTTTTGTTCTAATGTAAAGAGAAGGATAAGACATTTGTTTCCAACAGCTTCAAAAGAAAGAAGGAAAAACAATGATTAACTAAAGAAAAGAAAGGACAAGAGATTTATATCCAACATCTTTAAAAAAAAGGAACTAAAGAGAAGGACAAGACATATTTGCTAGATTCTGGGAGGCATTCTACAATACACTTGACGATTTGGCAACAAAGGCAAGAGGCCTATTAAGACGGGTGTAACTAGTATTGCACTAATATCAACCAGAAAAGTAAAGTATATCTCGTATACTTGCCACTTTTTATTTCGGATTTACTTGCATTTCTTGAGACACCAAGGATAGAATAGAAATCCTGCAACAAATGACAGTGAAAGTACAATACAGAAAAACTGACAGCAGAGATAAATTTGATCAACAGACTTTTTTCCTGATCAACTTTCAAAAAGTTAAAAACTAAATGATACTTACAGATTCAGCTCTAACGACAATTTCTGCCCTCCTATTACGCCTAGTATTTAGGTGTGAGCTGGAATTGTACAGAGCAGATGAAGATATTTGACCAAGAAAACTGGTTCGTGACGCTGACAGACAGTTCCTTGCTGTAAGACTGATACTAGAACGAGACAGTGTAAGACAGAAAGCCAGATTAAATGCAGACTGCAAAGATGATATGAAGGCTTTTCCCAATTGAGATTAACTACATAATAAAAGGAAAACCAAGCAAGAGAAGGAAGGAATCAACCCTCTAGCTATGCCTTTTTCCATACAAAAATAGGATAAAACCATGACCACTTGTCAGTTGTACACCTCAACAAAGAATCATGCCTCAAAACAGGATGCTTACCAATTGAAGGTAGGAATGGCAATGGGGCGGGGACGGGGCGGTTTTGCCATCCCCCATCCCCGAACCCGAATTATAGCCTCGCCCGCATACCCGGTTTTGTATAATCGGGGAATCCCCGCCCAGATCCCCGCAGGGATTAAATTCGCATACCTGCCCCCATACCCACCTCAAAATCCCGCGGGGATTAAATCCCTATATCCGCTCTCATACCCGCCCCTATTGAGAAAAATTATTTTTTTTAATATTCCATTCGAATTCAGAAATGATCAGATTTAATTGAAAATCAAAATATCACGCACAAATAGAAATTCAAGTTTAAATTAATAAATAATAAAATTATATTTCTAAATAGTTAAAATTATATTTCTAAATAAATAATCAAATAAAATAAATAATCAATTAATGACTCAAATATTTTATAAAATAAAATAAATATTAACTTAATTGAACTCTCTAAGCATAAATTAATAATTTTATTGTTTATATTTGAAGGGTTGGACAGTGGACACGATTTGGAATTTGTGAGTTGGTTTCCAAATATAAACCTAAGTTGTTATTATTATTATTATTATTATTATTATTATTATTATTATTATTATTATTATTATTATTATTATTATTATTATTATTATCGGGGCGGGTTCGGGGATGGGAATAGCTCCCATACCCGTCCTAAATCTGCCACGGGGATTTTTTCAAATTCCCGAACCCGAAAATATTCCCCGAACCCCTATTTCGGGTTTTCCCTCGGGCCCCGAACCAACGGGAAAATTGTCATCCCTAATTGAAGGTGAGTTATAATTCTTGTGCAACATAAAGCTTACCTTGCGTTCCATATTAATGTTATTTAGCTAATCATTTGCCTTGAAAACTTTAACAGTTAGGATCAAGATATATTTATACTATTGTCATACTCCCAGTCAGTGCAGGTGAAAATCAGGATTGACCCCAAGACCAAAGATATGTTTTTCCTATATGTAGACGATACTACCAGCAACTGATCTCATCCTTGATACCATGTCAAAGATGATCAACCGACTATTTATCTCAAAATCTAGGTTTGTTAGGAAGGGAACCAATTTATGAAGTTACATCTATTTACCTAGCAACATGAGGACAATTGGGAGTTAACTGAAGTATTATTCCCCACTAATCCCTTTTATGTGCATGTCTGTTCGCACATATTGGCTCTACATACCCCCTCATACAGATTGGTTCTATGTTCGCTGTGAGTGATGTGCATGCCAAATCTTATGGTTTAGTGTTTTCAAAACATCATTGATTTAGCATAATGTTTTTTCTTAGGAAAGGATTCTCATTAATAACAGATGTATCCTAAGTCCCAAAAGCAGCCGCTCTAAGGATGTGGGATAATTAGACTAATCTTAGGGCATTTAATCTCATGTCTCAAGTTATTGGTGAGCCTCACACATACAAATTGGCCACAGGATCCCTTGAAATTGTCTACAGGATCCTTTGAAGTGAGATGGGGATTCCAAACTCATTGATCACTATATTACAGTCATTATAGGCACAAGTCTATTGAACTAGATGTTCAAGGCATAGTTTGGCCAACAAGCTAAAAGTGGTTGGTACTCTAAAATTGTATTTGACATGAACCGACCACCTAAACCACAAAGGTTATGCCCTAAATTATAGCTGGGTTATATATAAAGCTTAATCCCATAAGTAATGTA
Organism: Kaempferia parviflora; assembly: GCA_037177295.1. NCBI lineage: Eukaryota > Viridiplantae > Streptophyta > Magnoliopsida > Zingiberales > Zingiberaceae > Kaempferia > Kaempferia parviflora. The sequence continues at coordinate 6,034 of JBAMIE010172495.1, read as the reverse complement.
GTAGTATTCAGATATAACAAGTTGTCATTAATTTTGTGAGGTTGGGGAACTGATGGTTGAGATAGAGAAAAGAAATATCCATATGCAAGTTCCAATAACTAGTTGGGAGTTATAGGTCAAAAGGTAAAAGATGCACCAAATAACAGGTATTTGGCCTAGAACTTTGAACGTAACATAATAAATTTTGCCAAAAAGAAACACTACATGTGACAAAACACAGAAATGAAATAGCAAGAGTTACCTAGTTTGGAGTGTGAGCGCCATGTAAGAAAAACAGATCTTGACTCCCGGAGATGCACTTCTTAATATTACTTGAGGTTGCAGTCCAAATTGAGGCACTAGAATGCTTCTACATGGTACGGTTGTCATTGTATTGAGCAACTTCAAGCTTCTATCTTCCCTCTGTACGTCAACAAAGTAATTGTCACGTTTCTTGTAAATAAGAGAACAAATATAAAATACAGAAGAAAAAGGAAAAAAAAATGACGATTGACCAAGACTGTGTCACCAAATCTGCGATGCTCTATAGTAGATCATAATAGTTTATCAGCACAAGAAGTAGTATATTAATTAGTTTTTGCAACTATGTCAAAAAACTATAAACATATCTGACTAAAGAGAATTCAGATTATAGATACTTTGTTGTCCGATAGGCAAATCCATGCCACGTAAAAGAAGACACCGGCGAAATTTCTCAACCTTTAACCAGATACCATGCTATACCACTACATTACAAGTTCGTAACAGGTCATAACCTAACCATTCCATAAATCCAATATTCTCCAACCTCCATCAGCTGGATATCAACCAAACTCATTGTAAGAACGCATCCACACCAGCCTGCCCTATGGAGAAATCTGCATTTCGACCAAGAAAGGAATCCTATTATCTATACGCATCCTTCTCTCCACTCAACCCAGTACGCTAAATCTTCCACATATGAACCAAAAACACATCTTTAACGCGCTTCCTTTTAAACTATCAGGAAACACCTCAATGTCTTCGGCTAGCATTTTTTTCAGAACCAAAATACTCCGAATAGACATCACGACGCGCAAACAGGAAACGCATTCGAAATATATTCCAATACGAGAAATAAAATCCAACCATTGCCCACGGTGACGGCGATTTTTCTTCTCCGACAGGAAAGGGAAAAAAAAGACAAAAGGAATTCTAGAAATCGTCATCAGAAGAATTCGGGAGGGGAAAATAGTTCTAGGTAAGAGAAAGATTTCTCACCTGTACCGGCGTCGACGGCGGCGGCGGAAGGAGGCGGAGGTCGTTCTTTTTCCGCCCTCTCTCGTTCCACTCGCGCTCACGAGGAGACGCGATAAGAGAGCGTGGTGGCTTGTGCCTTGTGGTGCGGGTTAGGAATCGTGGCGCCGTCCAATGGGTATTTGAGTTCGCCAAATTGCACGACGTCCGTCGGATTTGATACCCAATTAATTTGTAATTAAAATTATATTAATAACGGTGTTTAAAAGGTTGGTGAAGGTTAGGTGGGTCACAACCAACGCAAACACGGTGTTATGAGGCCTAATAACTTTTAGTTTTTTAAATTCAGGTACCCGACTCTTGCAATCAGATTAATCTAGGGACATAATCGATCCGATCTCATGTAAATTTTCAATTAATTATCAAAATAAATCCGGAAAAGTAAGGTAGGTTCGAGTCAGTAATTCTCACCAGTAGTTCGAACTTTAATGGTCTATTTATTTGGAAAAGTGGAAAACGAAACTATGAAAAAGTTTCTATAGTGGAAAAGTTTCAACCGTTTACTTCATTAAAATTTGTAAAGGGAAGAGAAAGATAATCTATCCGGCAAAGGATGGAAAAAATGACGCATGTACCCCTTTGCATTCACAAAATTACACTATATACCAAAAAAATTTACGCATGTACCCCTTTTAATTCATAAAATTACATCATGTACCTAGAAAATGACGGATGTACGCCTTTTTATTTATAAAATTACGTCGCATATATTCACCTTCCTCGATTAAGGTAAACAAACACATAAAGGAAGTGATTGATTCGCCTTTCTATTCTCTTCCTCCGAGGATAATTTTTCACCATAAATTTTTTTTCCTTCTCTATCCACACTTTGAAGTAAACAAAGCATAAGGCATTCAATAATGCTTAGTGTTAAATTCAAACCCTTGTTACTTGGAAAATCTACCCTGTCTCTTGCTATTGGACCGTGCCCCGGATGCTTTACTAGAAAAAGTTCATTTTATAAAATCACACAATCCATGTTAATTATTAAACTTAGGAATTTATGAAAGGGTGCACCAAAATTTAGAATAACCAAAAGACAGACCGAAGTTTGAGATTAGTCAAAAGATACACCTCTTTCCAATTCTACCCCTCTACCAAAACTAAGCTTACATTTTCTTTTTTTTTTTAACTCTTCTTTACATGCAACAATCTCTTTCCATTTGAATTAAATTAAACTTTTTTCTCTCATGCTCGGATGAATCAATACTACGAGTTTGACTCAGATTAGATTCAACGTGGGTTGTTTTCCCATATGCTAAGATCATGTTCTAACTAAAAATTAGTATAACATTATAGCACCTTAGAAGAGGATGAAATAAGCAATGGAGAGTATCATTAGATTTCTTATAACTTCAAAAATTGACAAGACTTGAAATAGGTCAAATCAAACATATCTAGGTCTATCAACCAAAAGTCCACTAATGCACCTAGAGAGGTCTTATTGGACTCATTTTAAATCCTATAGATTTTGAGACTGTAAGGAGTCTAACGGTACCCTCCATTGTTTATTTTACCCCTTTCCAGAGGTGATATAATATTATACTAACTTTCATCTATAATATAATCCTGATCTCTGAAAAGTCAAGCCCGTATTGGACTTGATCTGAATCGAACCAGACCTATAATAGTGTTGATTTAGATCGTCCGAGCTTAATTTAATTTAGATCAGGTCCACAGTGAGCTTGATTTCTCATAGACCAGCACCACTTGTGCATCATAGTTTCATCACATAGCCAGAATAGTGATGACTAAATCTGATGTAAACCATGTTATCTCTACTAGTGTTTTTTATTATAATAAATGATATGCAAACACTTTGATTCATCTCTCAATACCAGCTGCATCGAGATACTCATGTTGTGCCTCATCTAGATCAAATCAGGTCAGACGATCTGAATCAACACTATTAGCCTAGTTTAATTCAGATTAGATACAACATGGGCTTGATTTTCTGAAGACCATGACTATATTTTAGCTGAAATTTAGTATAATATTGTAGTACATCTGGAGAGGCCTAAATAGCACTTATAGTCTCAAAAAAATTACAGAACCTGAATGGGTCAAATCGGACATGTCAAAATCCATCAGTAGGTTTCGGTCTCAGTACTTGTGAATTCTTGAGATTGTAAGTAGTCCAACGGCACCCTCCATTATTTATTTTGGCATATTAGAGGTGCTACAATGCTATGCTAACTTTTAACTAGAATGTGATCCTAATTTCCAAGAAATAAGGTCCACATTGAGCTCAATATGAATCAAACCAAGCCCATAGTAGTGTTGATTCAGATCGTTCACTTTGATTCATCTCTCAATGTCAATTGCATCAAGATTTGCATGTTGTGCATGGTTTGATTCAAATCAGACCTAACCTGAATCTAATTTTTTGGAAATTAAGATTACATTCTAATTAAAAATTAGCATAATATTGTTGCATCTTCGGAGAGGACAAAATAAGCAATAGAGACAATATTGGACTTCTTATGATCAAAAACTCAATAATAAATATAGACAGATTCGATTGGACTCATTTCAAATCTTATATATTTCTCAAATTGTAAAGAGTCCAAAATATCTTCCATTACTTAATACTATAATTAAAATTTGATCGACCTTTCTAGAGATACTATAATACTGTGTTAATTTTCAACTATAATGTAATCTTGATATCTGGGAAATTAGTCTATCCTTAGGCCTGATTTGAATAAAATCAATAATAGTGCTGATTTAGATATTCCGGTATAAAAGGAGAGAGAAAATTTTAATTTAACAAAAAATGATGATTACATGCAAAGGAGAGAGAGGACAGAAGAAAATGTCACTTTTGACATTAGGGTAAAATCGAAAAGAGAGGTACCTTTCGAATTTTCTCAGACTTTAGTGTGCCTTTTAGTAATTTCAAACTTTGGATGCATACTTCGGTTAATTCCCGATTAAACTTTTATAAAATGTAAATTTTACTTGTCATGCTTGAACAATGTCTACATCATATCATTTTAATGTACTCTTACTTTTGGCTGGAGTTGAAATTATACCTAACTATTCTCAGATAATAATAAAGTAAGAATATTTATTATTTTTTCTAATAATTATATTCCAAGTGTTTTTCTTAGTACTCTTTTTTATATATGTGCAATTTCTTGAAATTATATAATCATAATTTTTTATCACTACTTTTCAATTATCATCTATATTTCGGAAGTTCCATGTAGAATTGAAACAACAAAACTAAATCAGTAGTAACAGGGTTTCAAACAATTGTGAAACAGAAGCAATCCATCGAGCCACTGGTTTCAAGTGAGAATTTTTAGATAAATTACCCAAAATTAATGTAAATATCAAAAAGTTTATACTCGCAAAAAGCTGTATTTTCCATATCAACTTGATTTGATACTTTATACAACTTTGTACGACAAAACAGGGAGTATATTTTCAATGTACAAATTCATGTCCCTCTAAGAGAATCTATACAGTTACGTTGTTACGGCAAGCTAGGGGAAAGTGAAGGTGTTGCCACATTCAATTCTCCGCAGTTGCTGATATAAATAGTTTTTAGAGGTCGATTCCACATTGTACGAGCTATCTGAGCCCTCTCATCTCCAAGAAACTGCGCAAAATCATTGAATTGCCGAATCCTTTCGGATGGCTTATATGTGGGAATGGTAGCTATGTTGGTGATCACATCCATACCTGCAGTATTGCAATATGAAACTTTACATTAATATCAGATAAGTTAATGATTACTGGTCAAAATTTAGGAACATGTAGAAATCAAGCAAGAAAAAAAACCAGTTTAAGCAAGTTCTCTAAAAGGACAAAGATGAGCTTAGCTAGTGTAGTAATTCCATAAGAAAATTAGAGGATTTCTCATGAGGTTAGGATGAATTCCACTTTGAAAGCGAACAACACATTGAATTGGAAGTCATACAATGGAAGAGAGACATAACCACATCCCAGATAAAAGTGCACAACTTCAGGAATTTTAAAAATGGTTAAACAAAATCACAGGATTAACAAACTTTTGTCTATAAATTTGCAGATATATACGTGTGTGCACACGTGAATGTGTGGTCAAAGAATTGGTACAAATTGCAAGCCGGTTTGACTCCCTGTACATACAAACATTTGCATTAATACTTGACTAAGCTTAAATAATCAATATGAGAATTCCAATTATGCATTTAGACCACAAAGATTTCCAGAGATTTCTCAGATTGAAATAAATAGTGGCTCATTGACATGTAATTGGTTCAGCTTCAAATCGTTGTAACAGAATGTTGGGAGGCAGACCATCAATTAGGGCACAAAACTATTATAATGATAAAAGTGCAGTTGACTTCATGGAGCAAATTTAGTTAGTAATTTTTGCTACGTTATATGGATTCTTTGGTTACCCTATGCATGCTATTCACACGCCAACATGAGGACCCTTGGTAAGAGTATAGTGTAAGAAAACCATGATTCTTTTATGTGAGGTGTTTGATATCATGTTATGTAGATCTATACTCGCACATGAATCTAGCATTTATGGCAAAAGAGTGCTAGGAAAATTTTGATCAGTTTTCTAGGGTAAATTTTGAAAACTAGTAGTTATCCAAATAGATGAGAGAAAATATGCTCAAATGGTAAAACTTGTTCAAAGACAGCTTATAGATTTTGTAGTGTACCAAGTTGGAATCAATTAGAATTAGAAGTATGATAAGTAAATGAAGACTCAAAAATGCTGCATAACCAAAATAGATAAAAGTGACTCTGAGAA
>JBAMIE010172468.1:0-14860 GCA_037177295.1 Kaempferia parviflora | reverse complement strand
CGAGTTGATGTATGACAATATTATTGTGAATTTATGTTTTGTAATTTCTTTTTCTAACTTTCGTTTACCATCCATTTTAAATAATCACTAACTGCAGAAGAATTAAAATAAAATTACGGTGGTCTTGGAATCAAATGTTACATTAAGATATATCGTAGCGCATAAATACGAAAAGGTGCAATTCAGTAATAAAAGTAGGTGTTATGTCGTCTAAATATATATGAAAAAAATACAAGTTATTTTTTCATGCAAATTGTTTTCAGCAGGATTCTTTCAAAATAATAAAGGATTATTCAAGCATTGAAGTTGCTTTAGATTGGAGCCAACAGTAACAGATTAGGCATCAGTTCATGATAACAAAGCACCAAAGAACGCATCGCAACCACCAGATAAGATATGATCACGTTTAACAATCCGATACGCCACCTTTGTCGTGTATCTAATTCTCTCCAATTTAAACCACTAACTCTTCTATCACAAAACGACGGAAGAATATGGCCGGTGTATTCATGCCTTCGGAAAAAAAAAATTTCTCTTATCCTTGTCAATTTGTCGGTCTCTATAATTTATCTTCATTCATATAATTTGAAAGAAAATTGTGAGGGATACAATTTACCTCCCTTCATATAATCTGAAAATGAACCATGAGGAACATCATTCCGTGATGAGTATAATTAATTTTTACTAGTTATAACAAAATGAGGGAAGAATATGGATACGACTTTTGCACTAAGGACAGTCTCTTTTAAGTCTGGGCCTGATCTGACCGGCCGACGCAAGACAAATAAAAAAAATATGGTCTATAATCATTTGAACAATAATCATATTAATCATGGCAGGCAGCTCCTATCGATCACCATTGCACAGGCCATCAGTCATTTCCCAATTCCACATCCTTCATGTCAAACAAAGTTTAAATTAACAAAATCATCGTGGTTTCATTCCTTCGTCCAATGATCACAATTCAAAGTGAAGCATCTGCCAGGAGCAGAATTACACTGATGCGGTGAGAGTGTGCTCCAACTCCGATGCCACCAGCCAGAGCTAGTCATCGACAGTCTTCAGCCTGAATTATTATAGTGTTAGTGTTGGTGCAGTCTCGAATGGTTGCTCGCTCATCTTTAGTTGGTACTGAAATCCCATTTCAGGAATGGTAAATTAGGTAGATGCAGCAATTGTAAGCATTTGGCAACGTACGAGTCCTGGAATTAGTCAAATTCCAAATCACAGGGTGCATCGGCATGCGTACGATTGCCTAGCAATTGGAGTGAACATCGATGTTAAGTTTGACCGGCAACGAGAGTGATCAAACGTTAAGATTAAATTACTTACGACTCAGCCATCCATTGATTAAATGGCCCAGGCCCATTACTAGGCCCAGGCCCACCCCATCTTTCAATTATGCGGCATGGTTCGAGCCCAACCCTAGCCCATGCCCCGTCCCCTGGGTCTTGATTATAAATGAAGTCGCGAAGCGGAACAGTGTGAGACCGGGGGTGCGTTAGAGAGGGACGTCGAGGTAGCCGTTCGCCGTGAATGGAGGAGAACCAACTAGAAGGGCTAGGTTCCTCATCTCTGCTCCCGCCTCCGCCTCTCTCCTCGCGGCTTCCGTCTCTCGATGATGGCGTCGCGCTCTCTGACCCCGCGGGAGGTGCCGCTGAGCGAAGAGAGGCGCAAGGCTCCGAGACCGACCCTACACGGGTCGCTGCTCCTGACCGCGACACAGGAGAAGGAGGCAGCATCGCTTCGGACGTAACAACGGCATTTCATGTTGAGGCCGATATCTTTGATGACGCCCGTGGTGATGTAAGCCTCCGAGAAGCGGAAGTGGCACTCTCCGACCCGGTGGTTCTCTCGGGTGAACTTCGTGATCAGATTGTTCGGCAGGTTTTGTGTTCTATCCATCTTGTTTATCTTGATAGCAAAGCGGAAATGGAGGATACTTCTGTTGATTATTTTTCAAGTTTTGAATTTGATGGTCATATTTGATAAGGGTGATTCGATAAATCGTAACAGAACAAATCTTTTAACAATGACAACGAACATTTTTTTAGGTAAAGAGAGAAATTGAAACATACCAAAGCGGTCTTATTAGACTCACAAGAGAAATCTTATTAGACTCACAAGAGAAATGTTGCCATTTCTGTACCAATGTGTCACAAAGAAATACATACCGAGCTTAGAACTATGGACATAGAGAGAACAAATATTTGCTATGGAAGATTATGAATTGGAGATAAAACATTGTTGTGGAAGATTGTGACTTAGAGGAAGATTTGGGTTGGGGAAGCACACTTTTTACGCCCTTATGTGCAAGCTTATTCAAAGATCGAGATTGTAATTTCTTCCTAGCTCGGTTGCTCTTTGCAAACAAACATGCAATTTGATAAGTTGATGTTTGGCTTCACCCATAACTTTATAAACATATTTCACAATTGCAGTAGCATTACCTTTCACAAGTTGAAGCACTTTTACGATTGGGCTCGCTCATTTGCAATGAAATTTTGTCGATTTCAATCTCTTAAGTCACTGAATATGATATCTTGTACTATTTTTTCCTTAGCGAAGTTAATTAGCAAGCGCTGCTGTGATTTGTCACAAGATACAATCTTAAGGAAACTTGTTATTTCAATCTTTGCATTTATCATGTTCTAAAAATTCTTTTTGTTGATCAACATAACAGAAGAAAACTACATCATATTGAGTGACTCAGGATTTATCGAGTGACCAATCTTAAAAAATGATATCATATTAGATATGTTTTTTTTAGATGTATTTTTTTTTTCTTTGTGAGATAGGAAAGTTTGATTTAGGAAATGCACCTTAATTAACTACCTTGCTCTGGAGGGCCAAGTAGGCTATATGAGTGGAACCAATGTGATCTACAAGGATCTATTTTTGGTTCGAAGATCACAATATTTATAGTATTACGGTATTACCTCATTAACAACATCAAAGTAAATATAGGAATAAAAAAAAGAAAGTCAAAATCAAGGTTTATGATCTCATTTCGATGTTGAGATCTGGTGATTTGCTAGATTGAAATCATTCTGGTGGTGGTAATACTACCTTCAAGGTTTAAGATCTCATTTCGATGTTGGGTTTTGGTGGCTTGCTAGAACAAGGTCATTTTAGTGCTGATTATCTTGGGGTCCTAGTAAATTCCTCCTTGCCAAGATCACTGCCTTTTGATACAAATGAACGAAATGTATTTTGTGCTAACTGGAAATGGTGTTGTATTTGTATGGGGAAGTGACCAAAATTTATATTTATTTTTAAATTTTTGATTCTATTGTTGTACTAACAATAAACATTCGAGCAGTCTTAGCATAATTAGTGACCTTTTTTCTTAAAACTTTAGAAAATTTAAATCAGTGGTCGGAATACTTGTTCCTAGCTTTCAATTGCTCTTTGTTAAGCTTGTTGATTTTGTAATTGGCCACTTGTAGGTTGAGTACTACTTCAGTGATGAAAATCTTCCTACTGATAGTTTTCTCCTAACCTTCATCAAAAAGGACAAGGAAGGATATGGTAAGTCTCTCTCCTGACTTGGTGGATTTAGTTTTCTTTAATGTCTGATGGATTTAAGTGTACAAATATTGCAAAATCTTTGATCGCTGATGATGCAGATTTTTGTATTATTGCCAAGAAAATAACTTGTTTTTTAGCTAAATCCAAGGAAGGACAATTTTGCATTCTTGCCTGGAAAATAATTTGTATTGCCTTGGTATGGTAATTGATAATTGCTTCTTGGTTATTATAGGTTCAAAAATTTAGAGTGACTTATTTTTAGCTTGGATTAAATTTCATGCAGATTGTTCTTCCCGGGTCTTTGTTATTGTTTGTATCTTTTGGTGGGTTTTCACATATGCATTTATCAGCAAGGAACAACTTAGCATAGATCACAGGATGGAGAAGTTAAGAAACTAACCATGGGCAATGAAAAATTTACAAGCTAGCCACTACATGTTCTTCTGGTTCTGTTGTCAACAGTTTTACTAAGCATATGCACATCTGATTGACCATTCAATTGTCTGCAAATTGATTATCTCCATTCTCAGACTGATCGTCTATACAAATGGAGTTATGCATATTTTTTGGCTATTGCTTCATAGGAAATTTCCAGAAGAAATGTATACAAAATTGCTTGCAATGTGTTCATGTACATGCATTTTGAATTGATCTTGAATTGTTCCAAGAATGAGAGAGGAGTTGATGAAGGAAAGCAGGTACTGAGGACAGCTTAGCTAAGATGATTCTCCTGGTGCAGCTTTTTTTACAGTTGTGCCGAGCATCTAGTTTTTGTCTGAATGACTAAACAAACTGCTTACTGATTCTCTCTGTTTCTTGGGAATTTGTCAATATTCCAGTGTTTTCTTCTATTGTTTTGATTGATTTCTTTGAAATTTCCTTCCAAATTTTCTTCTGTTTGAACATTCTGGTCTTGGTGCAGCCACCTACATTTTTGGTCAAGTTTTTATTGGAATAAGATTCTCTCGTGCCTTTTTCATTATATTTTTTTTGGAAAGCTCATACAAGTATGTGGCATTTGTCAGTCCCTTTGATTACTTCCATTTTTTTTTCTGTTGTAGTGACTACCAACTGTTTTTCTTTCCTTATGCTTAAATGTTATGGTTTGATTGGCTGCTTTGTTTTACTGATGCTATTGAGAAATTCTGATTGTTTCTTTACTTCTAATATATTTTGGTTTATATGTTTATTCGGTTTTAGTTTTTTTTGGTTATTCTGCATTTGTGTTATGGAGGACTATGATGACACAATGGTGATGATCCTGCACTTCTATTGCTGCCCAGCAAGCTGCTGATGGTGGCTCACCTATTTTCTGGTTTAGCAGGAAATGATTCATTCCTTACTCACCTGAGATTGTCCTTTAGTATATTACAATATCACTTCCAAATTCGTGTCTAGAGTACTTATAGTCTAGCAATCTGTTTGTCTGGTTGTCACAATACTTTAATTTTTCTAGTTATGGTCAAATTGCATAAGCCAGCTTGATTTCTTCTGTGTTCATAGCACTGTGAAAGTAGACCTTGATCGTGTCTAAGCTGGCCATGATTTCATGGTCAGGTCCAGTCACGATTCACGGATTCAGGTATTCACATTGGTTCATTATCCTAAGCTGTCATCATTTTGTTTTGTAGCACCTTTTAAGTGATTCATCTTTTAGTTATGCATCATCCTAGCTTCAAGTGCAAAAAGAATTGGATCAGAATACTTGTTGAGTTCAAAAATAGTTTCTCATGTTCTCTTATTTAGTTTCTCGCTATTATATTCAGGCAAACTTTGTAATGGTTATTTCATTTCATTAATATTGTTTACAAGTCTTTTAGTAATTTATACATTGGCATTTTAGTGTGGCTTTACACCCAACTAGAGGCAACAAGTTTACCTAGATAATTTTGTTTGAAAGTTTTAAGCTATATTAAATGTGTGGAATGCCTGAATAATTTTCTTCTGGAATTGACACCTACAGAAGTCTAAAACGAATTAAATTGTTCATGCCAATATGATAACTATAGGAGTGAGTTCTGGGATTGGAGTTGACATCATGAATTGTCATCTTTAATTTGAGACTCAAAATGGTCCAACTATTGGAATGTTTACAAGGTTGTGCATATGCATATATGAAATCTTGAATATTTTGTTATTTCAAGTTCTAATTTCCTTTTATAATGGTATCTCAAAATTGGACACAGATATGGCTCAGCGTGACTATATATATCTCAGAATTTTTTTTCTTAATTTTTTTTTAAAATTTGTTTTTGGTTATTGCAGTTCCTATAAAAGTTATTTCATCTTTTAGACGGATGAAAAAGCTCACCCAAGAGTTTTCTTTGATTGAGGCTGCACTTAGAACATCTTCCCAGCTTGTAAGTTGTCCCACAACTTTTGTTATGTTTTCTTGCATTGGCTTTCTATTGTATCTAGACAGTTGTTGCTCGTTCTATCTAGCATTCTAGCCTGATTTTATCTTGATTTATCTCATCATATCAGGTATTCATTCTTAGAAATGACAACATTGCAGGTTGTTAGCAAGGATGGGAGGAAAGTGAAGAGGTTACATCCATTATCAGTTGAAATTGCAGATACAAAGGTATCCTTTGGGATATTCAATATCTTCTAATATATTCTCATCTGCTGCAGCATGATCTTAGTAATCCAATTTTGTCTCTTGAACTACCAGTTGCGGACTGTCATAGTGGAGAATCTACCAGATGATTTCTCAGAAGCTAATATTAGAAGAATCTTTGGCAAACTTGGAAAGTAAGTTACTGTAATATATTTTTTTAACAAAGCACTAATGAGTTGTTTTACACTCCCATTTTTTCTTATGATTTTTCAGAATTGTAAATGTCACTGTCCAAAATCCACATTTGATGGAAAAGTTAGAAAACAAATCGAAGTCTAGGATTATACTCAGTAGTAAGGTATGCCTTTTCTAAATGGCCAAAAAAAAAAACAAAAATGGATTCTATTGTGGCTCATAGGATGTGCTAACAGAAATGAACTGCTACTTTGTCTTTGTTTGTTAGTTTGGCACATTACCTTCACTCAACTATCTAATGTGTATTTCTGTTTCCCTGGATAGATACACACTATTGTTGAGTATGGAACAGTTGAGGCAGCAGAGAGTGCTGTAAGTAGTGTTCTAATTAGAACATGCACTTCGATAACATGATAGATAATTTGTTTATTTATAATGCATAAACCAGGTAAATTCCCTCAACGATGAAAAGAATTGGAGGAGTGGCATGCGTGTTGAACTTTTGGCCAAGAGAATGGTTGTCTACAGCTTGGTACATATTTTTGATTGGCTAACTTGTCTTTGAGACTAATTTTACTTTTCAGGAGAAGCATTGGCTTATTTCAAAAGGCCGCAAAGCAACAGTCTCTGAGAATAATAGTTCTCTGGTAGAGGAACCAACTGCAGATGGGGAGAAGATTTCCATAGACAGCCATAATGAAGTTGCTATGAAGGAGGTTGGTTACTTGATTTGCAAATTGGCACCTTTTGGTGCTTAGTTTTTTTTTTTCATTAGTTAATATAAATGTTTGTTGTGCGCAATGGTAAAATTGCTCCCGTGTGACCTAGAGGTCACGGGTTTGAGCCTCAGAAATAGTTTCTTGTCAAGCAGGTAAGGCTGCACAATAGATCCTTCCTCGGATCCACATTGGCAGGAGATTCATGTACTGCCCTTTAATATAAATGTTTGTTCAATAAGCCTAACCAATTATTGTCTGCTGAGTTATTCATGATGTTCTGAGCAACAATATGTTTTCCAAGACTAATCTGTCTTTCAAGGTGATTTTTGAAGGAACTTATTGTTTGGAATACGAAGTTCTTGTTTGTTGTTTTGCATGTGGAGACTAAAAATTTAGAGCCCTCTAAATGGTGGAATGGGAAACAAGCATTATACAATAGTGATGTAACATCTTATCTTTTTGTTTATTTTTTTTACAAAATATTTGCAGGAAGGTGAACGGGGTAAAAGCATAAGAAGAACAAAATATAAAAGTCGAGGAAGAGGCCAAGCTCAACAAAATGGTAATTGCCATGGTACGGTACCTCTTGGCTGCCTTGATCTTGTTTTCCATCTTCCAGATTCGATTGAAATGAAATTGCTTTTACCAACTGTTCCTTTTTTTACCTAGGTGGATCTGCTTCAGGCGTAGAGTTGGTGAACAAACATGTACAAGGGCCAAGGATGCCAGATGGAACAAGAGGGTTTGCTTTTGGACGGAGCAAACCTACATCCTAATGAACATGATGCCTGGAATTTTAGATTGGCATCTCATGACGAGCTTTGTATAAAGTGTTCCGTATGTTCTAAATGTGCTGAAATGAAGGCAAATGTTCCATCCAGATCCAGATGTCATTCTCTGGCTTCATATATATAAAAATTTTGCTCCAAACACCTATCGAGTTTAGCATTCTTCCTATCGTGTTTTGCTTATACTACGTAAATTCTATTATTATTTGTTTCAGATATATGTTGCTTGTCTGACTGCACAAATCTGGCAATAACACGGCATAAAGTTGGACAATTATTTTATACTTGCACAACGAGGTTTATAGTTTGTCAACTGTTCATGAGGTGTAACTGGTTAATTATATTTACATTACTGAGATGACCCAATATTTATCTTATTAAACTTATGTTAAAAAACAACCCTATCAGCCCACATGTGCCAGCCACTCTTCCAATCCAGCTATCAATTTTAAAGTGGCTGGTCATAACTGAACAAAAGAATTAAACTAAAGCAGTTTCAACACCAACAACATAATCTTTGTTTGCCAAGTAAATCTATTTAATTGCAAAGGTACCGATTCCACACATCCATGTAAATGAGCTGTATCCAGTTATACAAGTGCACTACGTATAAAGCCTTTCCGGTTCTCGCGCTCAAAAACTCACAAACCTTTACAAACAAAAAAAAAAAAAACCCTTAACTCTGAGGTGCGATCCTCCGTAGATCCCCACTGGCGACACATACCAACAAAATACATTATTCATAAGCATCGAAAACATCAGTGAGATCTGGAGAAGTGGAAACTCAGCAGAGCAAATGGTGTATTCCAAAGGTTGGACATTCGGCTCATCATCTTCGAGTAAAATTACGTTGACGTGCCACTTTCACTTTGGGAGATGATTTAATGCCAACGTGGTGGTGCAAGCTGATGAAAAAGATACTTGTGATGATCCTGCTGCTTTGTTTTACTGCCAGCAGTGTCTCCCGTGACAGAATGTGATCGTGCAGTCTGCGTCTACAAAGCATGGAGTGAAGTGATTGTGGAGGAGTCAAAGAGACTCAGCTCTGGTGGATCGGACCCACATGCAGCATCACTCCATTAGCCCTCCCTCGATACTTTATGCTATCATGAATCCATATATGTTCAATGTCTTCTGCAGGCAGCTAATGTGTACTACTGCACTCCGAAATTAATAGCTGTCGAGATAGATGTATGTCAAGTAGACATTACTATACTGTTCATGCAACAAAAGCCAAGTAGATAATCAATATATATGCTTCAACTTGGCTGAAGAGATAACGGCTTTAAATTTATATTATCCATAGTTACATCCATCCATGCATCTATGATATTCAATACTTGAACTTGTTAGTGCTCATCATAAAGTAGCTAGATAAGCAAAAGTTTTACAGTGAAGATATATACGAAGAAATCTGCTCAAATTTGTGTCTTGTCCACTCCATCTGTTTAAGCAGTCCATTTTTTATTTATTTATAAACAGTTAACACAATTGGAATCGAAAGGCAAACTAAGCTGATATGTATCCAAAACTTATCATTGTACCATCGATCGAGTTGGACAACTAGTGAGTGATGAGTGCACTATGTCCTCTTTTGATTTGACTTTTATCATCGTCCATGACCCAATATCGATCATCTTTATTATATATTTTCCCCCCTACATCCACCGAGCCTCTCTTTAGGATCACTTTTATTACTCGTTATCCAGCTAATAGTACGCAATCAAGCACCCAGTCTTAAGGTCAATTGACCTTTTTGCATTGACTTCGACTTTCCTGAGGATCTAAGGGCCAAAATTGAATCATAATGTTAATTCGATATCCACCCATACGAATTACGTAGAGGCACTTGGACAGGAACCAGAATCCCAGGAGTCCTTTAACATATAGAAACAGCTAGCCACAATATTCTTTCAAAATCTAGTATATATATAATATTCTCGCACTCAATTTATCTATAATCTCTGAATGCTACGAATTATAATAATTAATCAATCTGCAGTTCCTTTGTTGCTTTGCAATCGTGATAGAATATATATCTAATACATCATTAGTAAAATGAACCTGAGAATTGACATGAAAAGCTGTTGGAATGACTAATCAGTTTCCACGTTATAATTAAGACTTTATTGTCTCGCAAACGAAAACTATTGGATAATGCAAATGAGAGAGCATGTATAAATAGGTTCACCTGTACTCATGGCTTGATACTTACTCATCTGCCAGAGGCGAGAGGATGAGAACACTGACCTCATGGCTCATCTTGGTGGTAGTTACTACTCATTTCCTGGGCATGAATGAAGCAACTAGGCCATTTTCTCTTGGAAGCGAGAACAGAGGAAGGATCTCCAGCAGCGAGCTAGCACAGGGGTTATTAGTGAGTAGGAAAGTCAGGTCTTTGATAATTAGTGACAGGAAGAGAGAAGTACCTGCAGGACCAGATCCTCAACACCATCGTTAATCCATTCATTCACTGCATCATGATTGCGTCGTTGTTTTATGTTGCATGCTTTGCTCAGCTACTAAGTTCATCTTCGTTAGGTATCATTTGCAGGGTGGTCATTGGATTTTTGTTCCAAATTAAGGTTGTAACAATATCTGATAATCAAACAACCATGCAGTTCTGTCAAGTGTGGCTAGAGATTAAATTATGACTGTATGCTAATCATGCATAAGTGGATGGTTATATTCAAGAATAAAAGTATGATATTAAATACATTCACTGAAAAAGACCATCTCCACAACTTTTTTGACCTATAATTGTTCATTTAAGAGAAATGTAAAATCTGAACTACCAATAGATTCAGAATTTTTATATCATAAAGAATCTCAATTCGTAGGACAATGAGGGAATGCAGAGGATTATTATGGTACAAGGCAAATTGATGAGTTTAGAAGTCATGGAAATCATATGGTTCCCATCTTAATTACTGGATTAGCTCTCACTGCATTCTTAATGCACATGGAAGAAAGATAATCCATAATTAGTTCCAAAAGATGACAAACTTTCTTGTGTGTTTCTTTTCAATAATCATGCCAAAGTGGATATATTCACTACAAAAGTATGATTTTCACATCAGTGAAAAGGACCAGTCCCACTATTTTTTTGTCCTGCAGTCGCTGACGACTTTAGAAACATTTAAAAGGAAGATAAAATTAAGATGAGAATGAAATGCTAACAGATGCAGAACTTTCCATTAAGTTGAACCTCATCTCCATCAACGTCTTGTAAGTTTCTGTTAGCGCACTGACCGTACGTCTCCTCGCCAATTGGTCGAATCAAGATCAATCTAAGTTCAAGCATGTGTGCATCTTAAATCTCTGATTTTGAGTTAGCTCATGATGTCTCCGCCGTGGATCTCTCAAGAGTCTGTTGAAACACCCTTTCATCTGTTACATCAATCACTTTTAATTTGTTCCCCAAACACTTTCTTGTCCATTGGCCTCACAATGCACTACAGCTCGATCCGGCCAGAACCAGAACAAGGAGACAAGATCTCGCCCACAAAGAACAATGCCATTACAGAAAAGGCCACCTACGTGAATGTATTATATTGTTTGGCACTACAAATCCGTTGACATTGATGAAATGGAGAGTGGATTGCAAGGAATTGGCGCAAAGAAGATAGAAAGAATGCAGCGAGAGATTGGCCATCTAATTGAAGCTAATGCAGTAAGATGGGAACCATATGATTTCCAAACTCAAAAATTTGCCTTGTACCAAAATAATTCTCTGCATTCCTTCATTGTCCTAAGAAAGCATGATTTATAAGAAATATTATTGGGAATACAATCAAATGTCAACATTGGAAAGACATAAAAACAATTATGGGTTTAAAAGGTAAAGATATCTCCATTGGTATAACACTTTTTGGGTAGAACTCATACAAAAAAATCATGAGGACTTAAGCCTCAAGTGGACAGTATCATACCATTATAGAGATATGTGAATTCTTTTGGACACAACAAATGTTATCAGAGTCATGGTTCAGACTGAATGTCATATTAAGTGTTCTTGAACGAAGTTGAGAGGAGGTTCGAAGCAGGTCAAGAGTGACAGGATGAAGATGCTTGTGAGGAGGCTCGAAGTAAGTCAAGAATAACCGAATACAGATGCTTGCGGGGAGGCCTGAAGTAGGTCAAGAGTGACCAAATGCAAATGCTTGCGGGGAGGCCTAGAACAGTAAAGAGTGGCTGGATGCGAATGTTGGGGGAGGCGTAGAGTAGATCAAGAGTGATCAGATGCTTATGGAGATGCCCGAAGCAAGTCATAAGTGATCAAATGCTTGTGGAGAAGTCCGAAGCCGGTCAAAATTGACGGGATACGAAAACTTGCAGGGAGGCCTGGAGCAGGTCAAGAGTGATCAGATGCTTGCGGAAATGTCCGAAGCAGGTTAAGAGTAATCAGATGTTTGTGAGGAGGTCTGTACCATGAGAGTAATGATGGTCTTTTATTTGAGGGGAGGATTGTTGGGAATACAATCAAAGTCTCACATTGGGAAAACATGAAAAAGATTATGAGTTTAAAAAGATAAAGATATTTCAATTGGTATAAGGTCTTTTGGGTAGAACCCAAAATTAAAATCATTAAAACTTAGGTCAAAAGCGGACAATATCATACTATTATAGAGATATGTGAATTCTTTTGGATACAACAAATGGTATTAAAGTCATGGTTTAGACCAGATGCCAAGTGGGGTGGCCTTGAACGAAGTTGAGGGGAGGGCAAAGTAGGTCAAGAGTGACCGGATGACATTTGGGGTGACCTTAAACGAAGTTGAGTAGAGGGCAGGAGTATGTCAAGAGTGTCTGGATGGCATGTGGGGTGGCCTTGAACAAAGTTGAAGGGAGGGCAGGAACAAGTCAAGAGTGACTGGATGCAGATGGTTATGGGGAGGGCCAGATCAGGTCAAGAATGACCGGATGCTTGTGGGGATGTTCAGACTATGAGAGTGTAATGGTAGTTCTTCGTTTAAAGGGAGGATTATTGGGAATACAATAAACGTCCCATATTGAAAAAACATGGAAAAGATCATGAGTTTAAAAGAATGTAGATATCTACAATGGTATGAGACTTTTAGGTAGAACCCAAAAATAAAACAGTGAGGGTTTATTCCCAAAGTACACAATATCATACCATTGTGGAGATTTATGAATTCTTTTGAACATAATAAATATAGATTCTTTCTAATAATTTTTTTTTTAAGATTTTACATTTCTCTTGAATAAGGTTGTAAACAAGCCAAGTCGAGTCAAGTTTTGTGGTATTCAGGTTTATTTGATAAGGTAACCAAGCAAAGTTAAGTTGAGCCTATTAATGAACCAAGCAGTTAAAATAATTGTTCAAGCTTAGCTTATTTTTTTATGAGCTTAAGTTTAGTTTGAGCTTAATTCGTTTAAATGTTGTCGAACTTTCAATTCAACTTATTTGATTGTTTGAATCTTTTACATTTTAAATTTGTTTAATTAGTTATTGAGTTTGATAATATAAATTTATTTGTTCATTTTGAAAGTTTCTTTTTTTATTTAGATAGTTGATAAGAATTTTATTGATGAATATGGTTCAAGAACATTATTCACGAATATTGTGCACGAACATTATTCATGGACATGTTCACAAACATTAATGAGCTGAACACATATATGTTCAAGCTTATTTATTTAATTAAGCGAGTTATTCATATTTGTCCATTTAATTGATATTATGTATATTAAACATTTAAACTAACACAAACAACTCTTACCAAGTTTAATATCTAACTTATTTATTAATATTCGGTTTATTTACCGCCCAATTCTTAAATCAGCCACTACAGGACCAAAAAAAAAAGTTGTGAAGGTCTTTTTCACTGAATGTATTTAATATGATAGTTTTGTTCTTGATGCAGCCTCTCTCTCATATTGAATATAACCATCCACTTTTGCATGAATAGCGAAAAGAAATTTAAGTAGCGTTAGAACAGTAAGTTAAGTTTATAATATTTTGAAACTAATTTACATCATCTTTTTAGCATGAGCATTAAAAATGTCGGATGTTCCCCTTCTTAACCGCATACAGTAATTAATAATTTAATCTCTAGTATTGCTCTTTACCACACTTGACAGAACTGCATGGTTGTTAATTTGATTATCATGCATTGTTACAACCTTAATTCGGAACAAAAATCCAATGACCCTAGAAATGATACCTAACGAAGATGAACTTTGTAGCTGAGCAAAGCATCCATGCAACATAATACAACAATGCAATAATGATGCAATGAATGAATGGATTAACGATGGTGTTGTGGATCTTATCCTCCAAGTACTAAAAGTCAGTCAGGATAGTAATTATCTCTTGTAGCCTGAGAGAAGGGAGGTGATCCTGTTGCAAGTGGTGGAGGTTAGACTACCGACGAATTGGCATAGATATTGACTGGAAAAGATTTTGATTGAAGAACTATGAGAATCATCTGCAAATACCAACAATATAGGAGGAGAGAAATCATCAGTAAGAAGACTAGGGGGTCCATGGTGCAACTATTCCAACGATCAAGTGAGAATCGTAGAGAGAAGAACAGTGGCATAATGGAAGAAAATTAGTGGATCTCGTATACCTGCACTAGCGGAGAAGGACCCCCTTTTATAATGTATCTTACACTTTCCGTATTTAATAAGATATCACATCACTGCCGGACAACCTGTCCAATCGTCATGCTTCCACTGTATCCCGTAATCTAATCATGAGTATGGGAGAGGAAGTATTGTGTATTTGTACACAGATATAATCTTCTGATTTTCTGACAAACCTACGTGATGTATTAATAGTGAAACAGGATCGTGGGCCAAGAGGCATATTGGGTCGTTGGTTAGAAGATTGGGCCGAGAATGGAGATCCCAATCTTTTATGAGAGCGGCTGGGCTATAATAGCATCCCAATGGGGCCTTGGGCCCTGTAGAGTACGTCTGATCAGTATTGACCAACTAGGAAATAATGGGGAGCAAAGCTCCATGAATAACCAAGTGGGAGGGGGGCTAGACCCCAAAGAGTAAGTCTGATCAACCTTGGCTGAGCGGGAGGTGATGGG
>JBAMIE010172460.1:0-14860 GCA_037177295.1 Kaempferia parviflora | reverse complement strand
TTACAAGTCAAGTTTGACTTGATTAAAGAGGGGAGATGAAGAGTCAAGTTTGACTTGACAATTTGTCACATCATGGTAATGTGGAAAGGCCTAGCCAATGACCATGAAACTGTTGGGTTGCAAGGTTGCAAACATAGTCCCACATTGAAAACACATGGGAAAGATCATGAGTTTATAAAGAGAAAGATATCTCCATTGGAATAAGGCCTTTTGGGTGGAGCCCAAGAGCAAAACCATGAGGGCTTAGGCCCAAAGTGGACAATTTCGTGTCATTGTGGAGATATATAAATTTCTTTTGGACCCAACAATTGGTATCAGAGCTTGGACTGCCAGAAGGACTAACCGCCGACTATGCATAAGAGTTATGATCCGATCGAACCACGTGGATAGAATGTTGACCTTTAACAAAGGATTGGGAGCTCCCATGTCCGAATCAGGAGGACCAGACACAAGGCAGGAAGTCCTAGTTGCAGCTAGGCAAGGAAGTCTCAGTAGATCAGTTGGACCGAGGGGCAGGAAGTCATGGTGGGTCAAGAATTGGACTTGAGGGGGTCTATAGTCCTTTGTTTGAGGGGGGATTGTTGGGTTGCAAGGTTGCAAACATAGTCCCACATTGAAAGCACATGGGAAAAATCATGGGTTTATAAAGAGAAAGATATCTCCATTGGAATGAGGCCTTTTAGGTAGAGCCCAAGAGCAAAACCATGAGGGCTTGGGCCCAAAGTGGACAATTACATGTCATGGAGATATCTAAATTTCTTTTGGACTCAACAAAGTTCACCAAGTAGACAGCAAGTTCAATTATGTTTAAACTAGATTTAATTTAGATTTATTTTGATCAAGTTAAAATTAACCCAAAGTTATATATAAAATAATTTAATTCCTCATAGTTGTATGTTTTATAAGGTTAGAAATTAGATTATATTTATTTTATCCTTCCAACAATCTATTTCCTCCATCTTTAAAGAGGTTTTTTTCTTGTGGACGGATGTTGGATGCTGGGGTGATTACTCATCCTTAAAGAGGTTAAGATTTTTTTCTCTTTTACTCTCATGGACAAATGAAGGAAATAAATTAATAGAGAGTAAGGAATTAATCGTGGAAAGAATTTTTAAAAGCTGGAAATAGGGAGGAAAAGAATAAAGGAAAGAAAATATATAAAAAATACTCAAGCGAGAGGTTGTAGTGCCACTGCAAAAAAAAATAAAATAATAGAGGGAAAGGAATTAATCATGGAAAAAAAAAAAAAGATGGAAATAGGGGGAAAAGAAAAAGAAAGGAAAAAAACATAAAAACCTCGACACGGCTGGTCGCAATGGCTTGCCTCCGTGCGGTTGCGGTGGCCACATTTGGCCTATGCGACATTGCGAAGGCTACCACAAGGTTGCGGCGGCCTTGCTTGGCCGTAAAGCCTCCACTAGGTCATTGCTGCTCGTGGCTTTGAGCCCATTCAGTGTTGGTTGGTAGGAGGAATGGTAAATTCCATTCATGTCGACCGACACAACTAAACATCTTATTCCTTGGTCACCGTGGAAAAGAAGTTGGGTGTTCCCAAATAGATTCCATAGATCTGAAAAACCTCTTGGATCCCATTGGAAAGTGGGGATTGGAGGCTGAACACATATGCCGAGGGAGGAAAGCTAAGTGGTGACAAGATGATGATTCATCAAAGTATTCTTGCCCAACATTTAATTTAGAGGTGTTGTGGTTAGATAGAGGAGGATCGCCAGAAGATTAAAAAAATGGAGAAAAGGGAAAGGTTGAAGAGGACAGAAAACTAAGGTTTATGTAAGAAGGGAGTACAAAAAGGAAAAAGAATTATGATTATGACAGTAATACTAGAAGAGGAGGTAACATCATCATGGCCTCCGCCTTGGGTGATTGAAGAAGGAAAAATAACCCTCAAAGAGAAACTAGCACTAACTCAAAACTAAGAGGGATGAAATATTATACTATCGCATAGACTTACAAGTCATATATAGCCCATAAACATAAAAACATCTATCTAAAACCTAGGAAAAAGACTAGGTAGTAGGTACACCTTGGACTAAATTACATCTAATATTTTAATTTTCTTAACAATAAATAGTGTTTCCATACATAATGATGCATGCTGATCAGAAAACATAAATCTGCATCACGCACCTGTTCTTATGTAGCAGTCGTGAGTTTGGAACAATAGAAAATTTGAAGATAAGCAATCTAAAATTTTGGGGAGTAGTATCAAAAAATGTTGACCTGCAACCATGTTGGGATTCCGTAACTATATGGAAGTCTTCCACACAAATATTCTAAGCAGGCACATGTATGATTACCTGAAGAATGCACAGCTAAAGTAAGCGATCGACAGGCTGCTGCAGATAAACCAGCATTTTCCATGTGGGCTGACCCAAAAAGTTTTTCAAGAAGTGGCCAAAATACTCCAATAAGAACCAAAATCGTATCATCCTCAACTTGATCGGCTGCAGGAGTCACTAGATGACCAAGAACAGATCCTATCCTGAACATTTCTGTATTTCATCAAGGCAAAGTGGATTCTGAAGTAACATACTAATAGCTTAATAGACCAACATTTCATTTAAGCTTTAACCAGACTATATACAGTTACATTTAAACCAAGTGGTCATTTATTGCACAAAAATTACATCTGGAATTTGGTTTTGTTAGATTGGCAAAAATTATTATGAACGATTACCCTAGGTAATCCCCTCTACCTCAATATAGATTACTACTGATATTCATTTTTTACATTTGCACCCCTCAGGCCGATATACTTATAAATGATCTCTATTTAATTTAGGGTTAACGGTATATCAAGCATAAAGTTGTGATATTTTTACAAATCTAGGATGAATGCAAAATTTAAAAAACACATACTCTGGGTTTGAAACAAATCTGGCACATTAACAATTTAATGAAATACAGAATATTTAATTAAAAAACTATAATCAATTAACACATTAGTACATGACTAATTTGACAGTTAGAGAAAAAATATACCATGTTTAATCAAATAACCAATATGTTATTATTTTTATTGTTTAAAAAATCTTATTAAAATGTTATACAATAAGTTAAAGTAATTATATAATGTGTTACATTAATAATATGCGGATAATTTATAAGAAATATACACCTAACCACGCAGAGTTAAAGTAGAGAGCATCACAATGAAAAAGAATGGTAAAGGGAATTTAACCATAAATAATTAAAGAAGGCAACATGTAATCTATTAGGTAGCACATAATGAGAATGTTATCATCCTAAAACTTAAGAGGAACTTTTATATAAGTTCATAGAAAGTAATAATGTATGAGAGTTTTCTCAACTAAAAACCAACTTCTTTCCTCCAACAACATTATTTTGATGGGAGTATAAGCACGCAAAGATTGATAATGGATAAATTGATTAGATAGAAATTACTGTAAGCTAATTACAGAAATATTCAAAAAAAACTTCAAGATGCTCAACAAGGGACACTTCATTCTAGAATAGTCAATAACAAAGCATTTGAATTCAAATTTTGAACAAATCTTACATGGACCCTAAATATCAGAATGCAACAAGAAGGGTGTAGAGAGACACTTGTGGGCACCATCAGGAAATGAGGACCCTAATTACTTTACCTAATTGACAAGGCTCACACTCTAAAGTCAAGAGATTGACAAACTAGGAATCATTTTTTGTAGCTTTTGTAAGCTAGGATAACCTAGGAAACTAGGGATTTGAAATAGAGAAGAATCAGCTACTAGAGCAAATGAGTGTCTAGCCATTGCCAACTGATGTAATCCTTGAGGCTCGTTCCCTGTATCAATCACTTTTTCTCATAGTTATATATACAGTCCATCACTTAAACCGGCAAAAAGAACAAAACCGGATACTTCTCAAGGTTGGGTTAGTTCATATCATATGCAAAAAAAAACACAAGACGACTGTTTTTGTGAAAACTAGTTGGACTTTACGAAACCAGGTTGGTCCATGTCAATTTGTCATAGGACTTGAATGTAAAATTTGCACATTTTGTAATTACAGAAAATTAACTTGGGATAAGAAAATACTTTCTTCTCATATCTTAACCTATCCTAATAATAAATATATACAAAAAATTCAAATCCTCCATCTAAATATAACGGCAATTTGATTTTTCTAAATTTTATATCAATGAAAATTCATGTGTACTAGTAAATTATTATTTTTTAAACATTATAGGTATTAGTAATTTTTATTTCAATATAACCCTCCTCTACTTTGATTTTTTTTTTGTACTTTTTATAACTATGCATCAAGTTATCATGTAATAAACGGGATGAGTTTCTTTGTGAGAATTCAGTGACATAATTTCTTAATTTTCTTCATTATCTAAATTTATTCTTCACGATAAAATCAACAAAATTAGCAATTAAACTAGTGAATCTTAAGTCAATCCAGGCAATTGACTCAGTTGAGTCAATGCAGGGTCCACATGTAGTTCAACCAATTGCCACTGGTCCAACCACTAACGGAGCTTGTCTGGTTTGAATTCAAGTTCAGTTTTTATAATTATACTTTTCCATCCTAAAATCATGAGTAGAAACAGAATCAGCAGCAAGAACTAATAAACAATTCAGTGATTTAGTGAGTCCGCTCGCAAATAAAAAAGAAAATTTGGTTATATGGAAGACCAAAAAAGTAGCAAAAATGGATTACGAGCAACATGATCAATACCCATCACATATGAGAAAACCCATCAGCTTGAGTGGTCTGAAAAAAAAATGAGGCATTGAAGTATGATCAAAGGAAAAGGAGATGCTATAAGATATGCTTAAAGGTCCCAGAATCTAGAATCCTAGTGCTCAATCTAGTAATCTGCATCATGCAAGTGCTAGAATTACCACCATGAATTAACAATGATAAAGACTAGCATAGTGCACACTAAGTGGTCTTCCATTTAATGAGTTATTGATACTCAACTGATAAATTAATGTCTGAAGGATTGCTACCGAGAATATTATCTAAAGCAATTTGCGTAAACTGACTCATTCTTCACTGCTATGGCAGTAATATTCTTCTGTATGTTAAGTAGGCTGAAGAACGAATAAGATTAAGCCAAATTGGCAAAAGCAGCAACAGTGACGAAGAATGGAATCAAATAGACTTGAATCTGATTTTGGTATGTAGAAAGGAAGAATATCACTAGGCCAGCAAGATGCAGACGAAAAATTTTCACAGATCTGAAGGGAAATCTGCATCGATACAACTGATCTAGAGGACTACAGCATCAGGAAAAGTGGAAGAGGGAAGAAGACAACTGAAGAGGCGTAGCATAAGATATGCAGTCTCCGACAAATTCTGAAGAAATCTGATGATATTTGTTAAAACCAGAATCTATTGCCGGCCTAGGAAATGGATGCATGCTAACTGCTACAGGTGGCTTGGGAGAAGAATCAGAGTAAATCCCGAACCTAGATCAGGAATCTGCTATAGATGAGCAGAAAATCTCGCTCCATTGCAGAAAAATTCAACATCAAACAGAGATCAGATATGAAGTGTGCTGGAGGAACCATCAGGATGTGTCAATCTTATTAGGAAGCCTAAAAGCTGATGCTGGAAGGGGAAAAAAAACTGAATAAGGCTTTGTTCCAGGAGAAAGGCTGCTGTTCTGCAGGAGGACAAAGAAACTAATAGCACCAAAGAATCGGCAGCAAACCAGCAGGAAGATGTCTATGCCAGCAAAAGATATCCATGGTCCCTTCTTCCTTAGAAGACCAACAAGGAAATCCCTCTGCTCACAATCACAGAAGCAGCAGGATTGGAAGAAGTTTTGAATGAGGAGTCAACTGGAGTTGAGATACATGAAGCTTCAAGCAACCTCAGTTTAAATTGAAGAAATGAGTGAGCAAGCATTTGATTCCCAAGTTACATGAGGGGCAAGGGGAGACTCAACGTCATGGATCTTTACAATGTTAGATGGAAAAGAAAATATTATAGAGAATTACTCTAGATAGTCCCCCACTGAAATTAACAACTTGGTCCTCCAAGTTTTGTCAGAGCTACTAAAATGTAAAATAAAACCAGTTGAAAAGAGAGATTTGACTGGTAAAATAGTGGTGGATAAAAATTTGCAATAGGTTCTAATAGAATGAGCTGGCTTGAGAACTTGGGAACCAGTCTTCCATCAATTTGGCACAACAATGAATTAGGTATTCAAGTCAAATATCAGTATAAATTTCTTAGTGGCATAGCAAACAATACCTATGATTAGGCTTTCCTAGACAATTCAGAGGGACAATATTGCACTTGAATTTAAGACAGTTTTATCCTACGAAAGAGCAAATATCCACAATATAATAAATGGAGCCAACCTATATAAACCCCTCACAGCAGAACTCAAAGATTGTGCATAAGCAGAAGGATTGTGCTTCAAAAGTTGCTGACTATCGGCATCTACCTGATAATGGAAACAAATATGTCAAAACTGCATGAGCAAAAAGAGTATGTAATTCAGATGACAACATTGCATAATTAATTTATGTTGTTTACATAAAAATAAAAGAGAAACTGCCACAAGCTAGTTTTAAACTTTTCACTGACTCTCAGTTTCTTGTTAGGCATGAATGCTTCTATCATTAATAATTATATATTTAACTTTTTGCACTTGTATCAATTATGGCAAAGCGATATCACATCTTATCCTTTTTATGTTGATTCATGTTAACCTTGTCATCCAATCCAGTTCATTTTCCTAGTCTATCAGATTCATATTAATACTCAGTGTTACATATATAGATCATGTCAACAAATCACAAGGCAGCCTAACAAAATCATAAGGTTTATTTCGTGTAGCTGTATGAAATTATTCCAGCAAATTAAAAAGGTTGGATTTTTTTATGGGAAAAGATAGTAGATATGCTAATAAAATCAGTTAGAAGGTACAAGACAAAGTCATCTTCACAAATGAAGAACTTGGTTGTTCTCAAGTACAACAAAGTTTCTTGAATAAATAAAATATATTCAATTGTCAGCATGATAATAATCAAAGATGTTTTTGACCAAACTATTTAAGGTTTTCTAAGCAGATCTCCATTGAGCCCCAACATCACTACTACAAGTCAAATCAAACGAATCAATAAAAATTATATTACCTAGAATTTTCTTTGATCTCCTTTTACCCTTTGTCCCTTCGTATCTTCTACCCTAATCAATTTAATTCATCTAATCTACAAAATCTATTGCTACGTTTCAATGTGTTCGTGCTGTAGCAATCTATTTTCTCTAATTTAACATCACTTGAAAATTCACCTAAGTGCTTCTGAATATCAATATTATTAATCCTTCCACATCTATAGTATCATTTTCATGTCTACTACATTAAGATGTTTTTGCATGTTGTTATCCACCACTCTAATCAATAAAAGGATGGTGAGTAATACTACAGGTTATCTAATTTTCATTCTAGCATAAGGACCACAAATGTCTAACGATCTTCATTTCAACCACCCAATCATTGTCTTATTAATGATATCTTCCTTAAGTAAATTCAAGATATCTAAAACCATTATTAACATGAAATCCATGTCCATCCATCTTAATTATTTTCTCAATTATTTTTCTATAACTGAAATTAATCATCTTATATATTCAGACTAGTTTTACTTAACATAAAATTTTGAGCTTCTAATTTTTTATCTTTGAAGATTAGAAATGAAGATTTTACCTTGAATATACTCAGATAATTCATCCAAAACTACCATAAAAAGTTAAGAACTTACAACTCTCCTGTGATCTAAACCTGTGATTAAAGAAGTAATTTAAAACCCTCTCAATAGCTCTAACATTAATAATGGCATTATCATACGTTCGCTTTCTCACAAAATATTACTATTTCTTCTAAAAATTCAAGATAATTTTTTTCTAGGGACTAATCATATGTATTTGCAAAATCAGTAAAAATCATATGCAAATCTTTTCGATTTCTTTGTACTTTTGAGTTTTGAATTAGTTATCCTGTTATGTAAAAATCTTTGATATTTTAAACAGAAAAAAAAAACAAAAATAATTGTTTCATCTCTTTTTCTCCTTTGAATAATTCTTCTTCAAAGTTGTGTCCAATGCTCTTCTCAAAGTTGGATGGCATGACTCATCAACTTAATCTCCCTACAGTAGATAAATATTGTATATCACTTCTTTTCTCAAACATGGATAATAAAAAGATTTTTCTTTATTCCTTGGGCATCTCATTTCTCAAACTTTGGTTGAATACCAATTAACGAAATTATATTATGATTCCTAAGCTCTTTCAAGAGGAATATCATCTTAAACTACAGTTTTACTTTCCATAAGTTTCTTTAGATCTCATTTGATCTAATATTTCAAATATATCAATGATTCCTAAGTCTTCTGTAATCTCCAATCTTCAAAGCTAGATTTTCTGTACCATAATTAAAAATGTGCAAAAATAATTTCATTCTCATCTTTCCTTAATTATATCATAATCAACAAACATTTTGGTTTTCATCTTTTATGCATCAAATATCACCTAAATTACTATATCTTTAACTAGAATCAGCAATCTAATAAATATCTTTCTCCTTTTTCTTATTTCCTACATCATGATATAACTTGTGTTTTAAAGTTTGCTATGCTTATAACATCTATACCTAAAATTTAACAACTACATAACATTTGTTCCTCTCTACAATCATAACTCATAAATACTTGGAAAATTATTTTTAGTGTCTTGAACATTTCAAGAGACAGAAGTTTCAAGGAGACACAAAAATGGAAAATGAAAATTTCCCCTATAAGAGCATATTGAGCATTCTTCCAAATCAATTTCTGCATCTAAACCTTTTCTTGATTTTTGTTAAATTGAACCATTGTATCTTCAGACATAAGGATCGAGATAATTCAACCATAGTCCATTTGCAAAGCCTATTTTTAATTAACACATCTTAGGGACAGGAATGCCTGAAACAAGCTGAGGAAATAATGCAAGCTAAAAAACATACAAGTTTCTCAATGGCTTTGTAGCTAGAAGAAAGTAATCTAGACAGTGAACTCTTCTTCAGCTCCTTGTTAACAATCGTATTGAGTGTAAGAGTTATCGCACTAACAATTTCCTCTTCCTCTTCATATGAAAGATTCCATTTCTCCAAGTCCTAGATATGAAAAGAAGTTACACAAAAAAAAATAACCAATCAATATCAATTCCTGAAGAAAACACCAAGATATTGCCCAAATACATAAAAATTTAAAAAATAGAAAGCTTCCAAACATCTTCCAATATTTTAGATAAACACTCTTGATTGTTTATATGCCTTATAATCTTGGACTTCTGAGCATTGGATGATCATAGTGGCAAAAGGCGATTCGCTCATAGCATTGGATGATCATAGCTTACAAGACAGATGGTCTCCCCCTTCTGAAATCTTCATAAAGGGCTTTAGGAGGATGGTTTCATCAATACATGTACAATTATAAAAGTGATATTTCAGCATCTTTACAGTCCTACAATTTGTCAATGGTGCTATCTATCTAGAAGACATGAGTACTTTTTGGGTAATCGGTGAAATCTATTTTTTTCATGCGGTTTCTCTATAACAACAAGATCAGAAGATAAAAAACCACAACTTCACTAGATGAGCATGAAGGTGCCTACATGCAACAAGTAGGGTTGTAATCGAACCAAACCGAGCTGAATAGTAGGAGACTCGAGCTCGGTTCGTTTTACCTAAGCTTGAGCTCGTCTCGAGTTTGATTTGAGCTTTAATTCTTAAGCTCGAGCTCGACTTGTAATGAAATTAAATAGTTCCTGAACGACTCAAGCTCGGTTTGAAAATAGCTCGTTTAAAAATTAAACGAGCTTAGTTCAAACTCAGCTCGTTAATATATAATATTTATAATTCATGTAATATATATATATAAACGAGCCTCTTAACAAAGATGTTCACGAGCCTTTTAATGAACACATTCGCAAGCCTCTAAACAAACATGTTCGCGAGCTCAAGTGTTAAACTCAAGCTCGGCTTGATAATGTTTTTAAGCTCAAAATCAGACGCAAGCTCGGCTCATTAACTTAATCGAATGAATTGGAATGAATTTTTTTTCGAACCGAGACCGAATAGCTCATGAGCGGCTAGGCTCGTTTACACACCTAGCGACTAGCATCATTTTGCTTCCGTCATGAATGAGGCACTAGGTGATATAACTAGGCCCCATTACTCATCAAATACTCCCATAAACCAAAAATCCTTGACAAGCACACATGTTTCTTCCACACATGTATGTTTGTGAACCAGAGCTCGTCTTTAACTCAAGCATCTGCGATTATCCAGTTACAGAGATTGAAGATGGAAAGTTTTCCAGATTGAATAAATACCAACAAACTATATCAAGTTATAATACCACAATTGGAAAAATAAGTTGTTTCCTACTATCAAGTTCTGGGGATTGACAAAAGAAATTGTTTCCTGCTATCAAGTTAGATTTTGAAATATTCTAATCTATGTGAAGATCAGTAAAAGTGTAGCTTTTGTGTCTCAAAAGATTTAAAACTCATACGAAATTGCAGTAAAAATATAGCATCTCATCATTTCATACTCATTTAGAGTAGGAGGGGGAAAAAACAGGATCTGTCTGTATAGCTCATTCTTGCATTGCCGCTGTAGCCAATTTTCATGTGAAAGGAATATAACATAGATACATGCAGATCATGCAGAACCCAAGTACATGGTACTACTATAGAATTAACAGCAATAAATCTTTCACAGCAGAGAACAAGATGGGCATTCAACATCTACAATCAAATACTGATAAAGAACTTAAACTTAATGGGGGAACAAACTATTCAAACAAATTACATACTGTAAAACAGAGAATACTAGAGATAGATTGGAAGTTTCTTGGCAACATGGCCTGAACTAGCAATAGCAGATGTTAATTCAGTTACAACTCACAATCATTTCTGAACAAGGATGGTAATCCACATTGCTTATTACCAAAACACTGTATAGTGGGATGAATACATACTTTTTTGGGCTGCGGAGAGATATCATCATCAGACAAAAATTTCAAGCTATAGATCATGGAGTTTCTTGTTGCACCTAAAATTGCATGTATTATAATTATATCTATAGTATTTTGTTACCTCGCCTATCCAGATCAAAACTTCAAGATTTTGTAGATTCTGCATAACTGCTGAAGCATCTTCACAAAGCTTACGCAATGCTGAGGAACAAGCATTTGAAGAAATTGATTTTTGAATCCCCGAGGCACAAAATAGACTGAAAAAAATGATTAGAAAAGTAGATGTTGTGATTATGAGAACTAAGTAAAGCTGCAATCCTGATTGTTCTCAAGTAGATATAGTATAAGATACTAACAGCAGTACTCTGATGTTGGCTGAGGGAGAAGATATCCACTTAGAGTAGGAACCAACAACCTCTGCCACAGCTTTGTACACCTACCTAGGTACAAGATACATTAGTGCTCTGTACAATGTGTCACATCAAAAGAATGATAAATAGAATTATAGATAATGCAGCGGAAGAAAAAGGTTTTTCCTAGGCAGTTTGAGAATAAATCTTACAAAGAAAAAAAAGTCATCATGCCCATCGGATGCTTTACTTGATAGAATAGATACCAGCTGCATTACCATTGAGAAGTCAATTGAATCTCTACCTCGGAGAACCGTGTCTGCAACCTGATATAAGATGGTGAAGATATATGTGCCGGCATAACTTAATATGGGCTCCATATAACAGAGCTATATACTACAAAAAGTGATTATCTTTTAATAGTTCTACAACACATTCATAAGAAACTAGAAAGAGCAAATACTGCATAAATACTGAAAAGACAGACACATACCATTCTATAGGCAACATTCAAACATATCACCTCCTTCCCCTCCACCTCCACCATCCGCCACCTCCCTAACATCCACATCTTCTATTCTGTTTTCCACTTCACCATTCACGTTCCCATTTCCTACCTAAATGGATCTCAACTCACTCTTCTCTACATGATCACTGTATCCACCATTTACCTAATTCCTCACCTGAAGCAACTCACGCATCCTCGTCATCATTGCCCTAGCTCCCTACCTCATTGCTTCCAACTATATTGTCCAACCTATCAACAAAAGGGTCAGCATCTGGCATCAAAGCCCATATATGCCTTGAATCTTGGCTGATAAGAGTCGTCCTCCAATGAGGTGATTTTGCTAGGGAAAATAATGACTTGCACCACAAGCTCCAAGATTCTGATCATGCAAGGAGCGAAACTCAAGCCTGGGACACATCTGGATATGGTGAGACCATACATCCTACAATGAGGGAGTATGACAATGGTGCATTGATCGGGGAACGGCATTTGTGGATTTTAAGGAAATGATGAAGTAGGTATGGAAGTTGATCAATTGGCCCATTCAAAAAAGGTGTTATCTTACCTGTGGGCATTGTCAGTATGCTAGTGGAATTGTTCAGTGGTACAACAACCGAGAGGAGCAAGAATAAGGTGAGCATGTTCATGTCTGTGGGAATGATAGTGGTCAAGCTCATTGCTACACAATGGAAGTGAATGGAGAAGAGTTTATAAATATATTCCATATGGACACCTTAATATTCCATATTCTAGATGTAAGATGTTGTGTGGATGTCAAATCATTTTTTAAATGGCAAATTGAGGGGAAATTAACATATGCCTGATTTTAACATTAAATAAGAACGTTGTGCTACATTAGAGAAAAAAAGAAAGTTTGTACTATATTTGAGAAAGGTGCAAAATTAATATATTAACTCTATATCAATATGGCGTTCTTATCATTTGGTGAAGCATAATGTTCATCATTGTTATAATTTTTGAACCTTTTCTTACGTCAAAGATCAAACAATTTTATTCTATTGACTATCTTTTAAAAATTTTGTTATCTATTTTGATATCACTAATCCTACCAATACGAAAAGGAAAATAGATTTCTGGACTGATCATATCATTACAGATTTCATAAACTATGGTTACATTGATACAAACCATCAATCAACAAATGCACTCCAAGATAAAAGACATGAAAATGCTGTTGTCAATAGGTATAAAAATATTGTCAAAGTTCAATTAAATTGCCCTATCATGACATGAATAATAAATTTACCTAAGAAATAGATAATTATCATATTCCCAAAACTACTTAGTTAACATATTCCCGGAACTACTACTGTGAAAAAGAAATATTCCAGTTGCAGATATTGCACTGTGTTTCCATGTCAAGACTTGAGAAGGTATAATTACATAAATGCACAACCAAGGTAAATCAAGCAGTTGGTTTCATAATCTATTTAATTAGCATGTTATATGATCAAGGATATTGCAGTCATTTCCAAAACATATCGCTTACCACATTCAAGGCAAACATTCTAGCTTCAAATTCCACCCAATGGACAAATGCATCGAAGGAAGGACATCCAATTGAGAAAAGCTGCAACAAATGATTGTGAAATAGTTATCGCACAAGTATTAGTTTTCAAAAAAGAAGAAGAAGAAGAAAATGTTCAGATTTAAACATAGGTAGACATAAAGGCAATGAATGGACATTGCCATATTAGTAACTGAATTTTTATTCTAGGTATCAGTAGAAGGATTTAATTTTAATAATGGAAAATCATTTTAAACAACTAGATTGAACATCAGTTTTATTTTAGTGTTTCAATTAATCATGTGTCCTGACTATCTTAAATTCTTTAATGTTAAAGTTAAAGATTTATCGAAATTGAAGTGGCATTTTAACCATAAAGATTAAAAAAATAATGGAATAGCTTTGGCAGCAAGTCTTACGGTTACATTGTGCAACTTAAGTTGACATGTGTTTTTAACATACGCAAATAACATGGAATATGAATCAATTCAACTGGCATTGGAATGGTTTAATTGGACATAAGGCATGCCATCTCAACTTCCTACCATGCAAAATAATGTTCTCACCTTCTGAACAAATGCAACAGGACCCAGTATTTGACAGATATCAATCAAAAGTTCCTCAAGGTTCAATCTGAAGTGAACCAACCCATCAGGTATGTCTAGGCTATCACGGTTGTCTGATCCAGTACCAACAACCTAGCACAAAGATAGCACATCCATGTTCATCGACAGAATAAGATTATTAAAACTAGAAAAACCTTTTTATGAAAAAAAAATTCAAGGCTTATGTTAGTCAACAAAATAAGATCAACCACCAATTTAGAAAAATATAGATCCAAGCCCACATTTGTCCAACAAATATTCTTTGTGAAAAATCAAGAAGATAGAAGTCAAAGGAATATGTTAAATTCATACGTTTTTTATTCAAAAACCTTGTCCGATAGACACCAAAGGAAGACTCATGCCAAGAATATATTATGCAATGCAAGAGTAAAATGATTTAGCTAGAATTTGTCACATCTTCAGATATTAAAATTAAATGTTTCATCATATCAGGTAAAAAACTGCCATTTTTTATCAGCTGCATATTATTGTACAAAATCACATTCAAGTTAGAAGAGACTATTCTAAATATTCATTAGGATGAAACCATGGACTTGCTATGGATCCTAAGAGGAGAAGCAAAGCATCAAAGGCAGAATAAGAGGTAGTAGTTGAGAGAAACCTAGAGTCAGGGAAAAGGTGTATACATGCGATGATTGGTATACTAATGCTGTAGAGATCTAGGCATGCAAAACAAAAATTTGCGGGCGAATACTTCGCACAACCGCAGCGGAAAAGGGATCCCTTCCAGAAGATCCTTGTGAAAATATGTTCGTTTTAACTTAAACTATCTAAACTACTTTAGATCTACTTGATAGAGTTTATACCTTTGATGCGTGCCCGACGCTTATCCCGCTCGTCCAAA
>JBAMIE010172453.1:0-14861 GCA_037177295.1 Kaempferia parviflora | reverse complement strand
GAGCTTTGGCAGTACAAATAGTACACAGCACATCGGAGTAGGTGTATTGAAAGGACAGGGAGATTCCGACTGTCCATGCAGTCAGTATACTTGATCGGTCAGCTGACCCCTCCTGGTCTACCTGGCTAGCTTACTGACTTCTCAGCTTGGCTCAGACTGCCTGTTGGCTTGATCAACTAGCTCAGCCGGCTTACCTGGTTGAGATCTGGCCGGTGGTTCGAGTGTGCAGGTCGAGCAACCAGTCAGCTCAGTCAGCCTGCTCTGTCAGCTCGGCCGTTTGGACGTTCTCCCGACAAATAGCTTGGATGACAGCTCAGTCGGTCAATCGGCTCGGTCAACTTACTCGGTCAGCTTGCTCGGTCCGGTCTATATTGGCTCGGTCCGGTCTATATTGACTCAGACGACCACCTCGGTGGTCCTTCTGACTTTGACCAGGTCTTGGTTAGCCCTATCCTGTACATTGCATCATCTACATAAGGTGAGTCACTCCTTGTAAGTTTATAATAGAATAGAGAATGAGAAACATTATATAAAAGCCTTTTGCAATTACAAGGATTGTGAAAAGAAAAACCAAGGTTGTATTGAAAAACACAAATAAGTTTAAAAACTATAATAAGGAACAAGGAGAAGTTGTATAACGGTGGTTTTTTCACTATAGTAATTGTTGTTTAACAAAGCTCCATTTGCCCTTCCTTTTATATCCTCGAAATGATCTTGGATAAGCTTTACAATTGTTTTGCAATCAACTCAAACTATTCTTAGTCGAGAAAAAACATTAATGATGGGATGCCAGCTGTTTGTCGTCTTTAGTTAACTCATCAACAATACAATTAACTTAATCTCATCAGTTGACTAGAGTAGATAAGATTCTCTTCAAATGATCTTATTTTCAAATTTAGCTCGAATTGAGTTGATTGCCAAGTCGATTCAATCCCCAATAGTCGATTGCAACTCTTGTTCATCGACTCAACGCCAAAGAGAACTTTTCTATTTGCGAGAAGTGTCTCCCTAGGCAACTAACCTCAATCGACTGAGTTCATGTTTAGCTGACTCAACTTGAAACAAACCATTTTTGTTTGCAAGAACATCTTAGGTTGACTACTTAGTCAACTCAACATTCCAGTACTGATATTAACTGCTTAAACACCTATTTCTTGATAAATCCACACCAAACTAAAAGCTCACCGATAACCAAGATTACAAGTCGCTCATGATCTCTCAAGGCTTACTTAGACTTTACATGCAAAAGGATCTTGCATCGAGGTCTTTCTTTGTCAAGAAGTCTTCTGTATCTTCCTAGTCTACTAGGAGTCCTTACCTTCAAGTCTTGCTTTACCGAGGCCTCACCTCTTGGTCATCCTTATCGGCACTTGCCTCGCTCGAGCATCTCCATCTAATAGTCTTCTTGGATTTATCCTTCAACTTCTTTGTCTATCAAATATCAGGTTAACTTGCTCCTGGGGCTATGATGCGATGGTGAGAGGCGCGACAGACTCCCTAGGCAACAAGGGTTCAAATCTTACTCAGCGAACGGTCCAACATCACAAGTTTCTCTTGTGCACTTTGAGAAACTTGTGATGCTGACCGTTCGCTAAGACCCATTTGCACTTCTCGATTTACCTTTGTAGCTAATGGAAAACTTCCGTGGGACCGAATCGATCACTTCCAAGATTAATCGGACCATAAGAGCTGAACACCTGGATTATAAAAAAAAAGTATCTTGTCTATGAATTATCTTGTGTATCATAAGAGCTAGATACCTAGATAGCTAGAGTCCTCACCTTCGATTCTTGCTTTGCTAAGAGGCCTCATCTCTTGGTCTTCCTTATCGGTGCTTGCTTCGCTCGAGCATCTCCATCTAATATAGTTTTCTTAGATTTATTCTTTAACTTCTTTGTCTATCAAGTATTAGGTCAATTGCCCCCGGGGCTATGATGTGATGGTAAGAGGTGGGATGAGCTCCCTATGCAACAACGGTTCAATTCTCACCCATGGTAGATTACACCTAGGGAGTCTAAAAAACTTGTGACATTGGACCGTCCACTATGACCCATATGCGCTTCTCGATTTACCCTGGTAGCTGATCGAAAACTTTCGTGGGATCGAACCGCTCACCTCCAAGGATTAGTAGGATCATAACAATTGGAAACCTAAATTATCAAAAAAAAGAAAAAATATCAAGTCAACTTTGACCTAATTGAACTTATTCATGTGTCAACTCCTATTAGACTTTGCTTATATGACAATGTTAAACTTCTCCATTTGCTAAGAATTCAATCAACCTTTACGATTAGTGATCAAAATATCATTGGAATTGAAATGTTAAGGTCAATTTTGACACCAAACATAAGATCTGGCACTAGTGCCTAAATGTGCAATAAAAATTCATACTTTCTATCATGAGCTAACAACACCATTTAAGTGCTTAAATGTGCAATTAATGTTAGATCTTGTAAATCCTAATTTTAAAAGCATACAAGAACTCAAACATTGGAAATACAAATCAAGGATCTAGTTTCATCAAGAATCATGGTAGAAAATAGAAACTGAAATTTACGAAGAACCTGAATGCAACGAAATTGTTATTGTTCTTCGTGTAGTACTTTTGATCTCAAAATCCTGCTGAAGAAGAAGAAGAGGACTGGTCTTCCGGAGAAATTAGGGTGATGGCTCCGAAATCTCTTCACCAATGGTGAGCAAAGAGGATAATCAGATTTTCCTAATCCAATGGGGACCAAACCCTTTATATATGGTGGACCAACTTCGTTATCAGCCATCAATAATAACAGAGTACCCATATATGGTGGACCAGCTCCGTTATCAGTCCATCAATAATAACAGAGTGGATTAAAGGGTTCTATACATCTAAACCCACATCCATTAACTCAAACCCACTATAATAATTATTATTATATCACTTAAATGGGTTTGGATTCTTAATGGCATGAATCCGTATGTTAACAAATTACCTGTTAGCCCACCAAAGGAAGATTAAAACCAACAGTTAAAGCAATTCGCAAGAACAGGCATATCTTCTTATTAGAAGGGATTGAAATCATATTTGGAATAAAATTCCAAATTAATTGGAAAAGTATGACTTAAGTAACATACAAAGGACTAAGTGACATCAATGTTTAACAATTAAACTAAATGTGCAACTAGGTTTTGGTTTGATACGTTCAGTTGCCACAGTGCAAAAAAAGACTTGGCTAGTTTTTGAAATACGGCAGGTCATTGATATACAAAGTAATAACTATATATGGGAATAAGGATGACAAATTTTCTTGCCCCTTAATAAATGGGACCAAGAAGGGGATGAAACTAGTTACGCAACCCCCGAAGCAAGTATGAGATTAAATTTTTATTTCTTGCCATGCTTGTGCCACATGAAATATAGTTTGTAATGTGTAAATTTTGTGATATTCATATATTTTATTTTACATTTGTTGCCTTGCCCATAATCTGACTCACATGGGAAGTATGGCATGGGAGAGATGGGAAAGAAGAATTCCTCCCATAACTCACATTGTTATATATGGGACAAGTACAAATAACTAAAAACCACCCACCCCATTGTCATCCCTATACGGGGTAATTCAAAGTAAAATCCATATGTTGGACTTTATAGTAAGCAAGTGTAATATTTAAACAACCTTAATGTTGGATAAGATGGAGAAGAAAAATTATACATCTGAAGCAAAGAGAAATGATAAATTGAAATTTAATGAAGGCCACTAATTCATAGATCGAATCAATCCAAACATTTTACAATAACATAGAACCTGCAAACAAGACTTCAGTAACCCCACTATAACCAATCCAAGACAAGACAAAAGGGAAAGACATCAAGAATGTTGAGTGAGTGATTATCAATCCTAGAAAATATGAATTAACATCAACAATGTTGGTGATTATCAAATTTTAGGAAATAGAAATTAAAATCAATGGCAATAAAAAAACAAGATTAACATCAAAATCGGCCAACAAATAGCTCAGTCATTACCAACTCAAATTGGTGTTCCTACTTGATGCCAATTCGGGGCGTAATAAATGTATGATATTATAATTCAATATCCCTTTAGTCAAATTGATCTTTGAGGATATGGAAGCACTTTTGATCCTTGTTTCTTCCAAGCTAACTAGTTTTATTGGTCAAATTGATTGCAGAACATTAACAACAAAAACCAACACAAAGCCATTGGTTGGGATATAGATATGATTCATCAAATTGTTAAGCTAGATTGCTTGACACACTTAAGCTACAACTACACGTTCCGCTTCACACATTAAAAGTGCAACTATTTGTTCTCAAGCATGAACAAACAATTTCAAATCAAAATGATACACAAAATATTACAATTTTTCTGATCTGTGCCTAATCACTACAAAGTAAGCCTACAATGACAGGATTATATGCCGAAGAATAACTAGAGATCATGTGTCATTTAATATGTATCACATGCAAGGTTGTCAAGGAAAACCCAAAAACTTGCAAATCAATTATATTCCGTACATGACAGATGATGTCAGAGGTCTTGTGCATGTAAGATATCTCAAACTTTCAACAATTTGATTGAAATAGGCAGGATCAAAATATGGCCCATCAGCCTCTATGGATCAATTTTATTTCAACTTAAGAAATCCATGCATTCCACTTTTGACAAATAAAAGTATCATATTCTCTTTAAACTACTATTATGACCAAAAAAATAGTACAATATTAGATAAGGTTGTTTCAAATCATGCACCTTAACCTCTTAAATACTTCAATCAACCTAAGATTATTACATGTATGCCTCCTAGTTGACCAAGAACTTTCATGTATGAACTGACCATGTGCATACAGGCTTGCAAACCTATCATAACTAGTTTTTTTGTCTTAACAGCTGTAAACATTGCTGACTTCAATTAGACCTTTGTTTAATTCATGGGAAATTACCCACATGGAAAGTGTCTTCCTCTAACCTCAAAGGGGTTTGATTTTGGTGTCTAGGTAGCAAACCTAAACTTGCATTAGAATTTTGGTTTTAAATTCCAGTCCATCTAACATAACATAGATTTGAATTGAACCATAACAAAAAAAATAATCTTCTAGATGTCAAAATATGTTAATAAGGCAAATGCTAAGAATGTAAAGGATTGGAATTGCCATGTATTTTCTTTTTTCCCGTGCCAACTGATGTTTGATTGAAAATGTATAAAAATAAATAGAAACAAAAAATTATCTAGGTAAACGAGTCTGTAAAATAATATGCTCATCTTTCAGGCTAAATAGAAGTGATTCCGTCCTAAGAAATAGTCCATTATCTATGAGCACACAACAGTTTAAGATCAGTATCGCACTGCTACAGCTACAGTTGACCAATGAGAGACTGCCAATTGGACTGGGTAGGAGCGTTGTTAGAGGGATAGAAGTCTTTACCAAGTGGTCACACAGATGGTGATTTTCCTGTGTCACAACCTTTAGTCTTGAGATAATGTACATCATAATCAGATTTGATAGTGATCAAGCAAGTCTGATCAAATAAAATCAAG
Source organism: Kaempferia parviflora (assembly GCA_037177295.1). NCBI lineage: Eukaryota > Viridiplantae > Streptophyta > Magnoliopsida > Zingiberales > Zingiberaceae > Kaempferia > Kaempferia parviflora. The sequence continues at coordinate 9,326 of JBAMIE010172453.1, read as the reverse complement.
TTGGGCCTACTTCTGAACAATCAAATAGAGAATAAACTAAGGACCAATTAAAAGATGCTAAAATCAACTTAAAAGTGAAGAGGAGTTGTCATCTGTAGAGGTAAATGATTCAAAAATCCACTTGTACACATCATCAGAGTAAGATGCTATTAACAAAAAGAGCAAACCTCTAGTTTGTCTTCTTTGGCTCTGTGATTTTTAGGAAGCAATCTGAAGTCCTCAGTTAAATGGATGCACTGATCAATATTTTCTGGTGAAACAAAGTCTATTGCAATCTTGGTACAGGACTGCAAAGAGAAAATGTTGGATTAATGAAATATTTACTAGACAAAAACATGGATCCCAGATATCTAAATAGCCAAACCTATGTACCTTCAAATTTCTCACTTGGTGAGGACATCCAGCAGGAATAAAAACAGCTTCACCAAGTTGTTGTGTGAAAGTCCATGGTTCAATTCCTATATCATTTCTATTATTAGGATACAATTATCGAATAAAATGTAGAAATCTAGAATGTCATATCACTTAAAACTACTAACCAAATTCCTCCTTCAGCTTCCTTTTGTGTTTTCTGGTCAGGTAAAATGTTTCATCATGGATGGGATTAAATACCTGATCACAATAAGAGAAAGATGAGTTCTTATCTCCTTGTTGGAAGCACTAACTATTAATGATACCACTTGGGAGAATAACCAACCTGTTCAACTGGAGAACAATAAACATGCCGGAATTCTTTTGAATGCTTCTTGAGGTAAGCTTGTAAAGCAGGAACATCTTCTCTCCTAAAGATATCCCATAAAGCTCCTGCATTTTCTATTGAACCCTTTAAATCATCTGTCAGCTTTGGAACTATACAGTCTATCTCTTCTCTCCCATCTTGATCCATTTCAGCCTCATCAACATTAACATCTTGAAGTTGCTCCATTAAATCTTGAGCTTTGTGCTTTCTCTTTAGAACTTTTATTGCAGCTTTTTGCTTCCGAGAAAGTATTACTTCACTAGTGTGCATTAAAATATTTACCTAGCAAAAAAAATGTAACCTCCACTTACAAGATTATCTCATTATTATGAAGCAACTGGTGTTGTGCACTATTAAGGTAGATAAGGAGAATACTTATATGCAGATAAAGACAGTTTAATCAATTGAAGCAGGCTAATTTTAAAAATTCCCAGAAATAAAAGGGTTCCTAATTAACAATGACACTAAAGAGCATGGTAATTATACTGATTTGCAGCTGGGACAGATAAAGAACATGAAAAGAAACCCAAGTTCTGAAGGATGATTTACATTCACTAATTCCCTGGAATAATAAAAAAAAGAAATAGATAGCAGGTAACAGTTCTATGATGTTTTGCAATAGAAACATTTTAAGAAATGAGCATCTTAAACCAGCAATGGTAACAGTTTAGAAAGAAGGATTCAAGAAACAATTTATCCAAAACAAAAAAGCTCTGGAAGCTATTTTTCAGTTGAAATCTTTTTGCCTTTTCAGTCAATGTATCACATGCATGATTTATCCTTTTTTTAGAAAAAGTCACATGAACGATTCTAATTGCTTACATGTTTGACCATTGTTACTTTTAGCTGAAAAGTTGCAGGGATTTTTTAGATTAGATGGGAGACATTGAGCCAAAATGTCCATGAAACAAAAAAAAACAGTAAAAGTACTGCAGCTTCTAAAATTGTAAAATATTGAAGTATATAAAAGATAATAATAGGGAATAGATATATCAGCTAAGATACTTGCATTCAGAATTCCCTCTCTTCAACCTGTGTAGACATACATGGCATACGTACAAGTATAAAATGAGTCTCACAAACCAGACTTGTCTATTTTCAAAGCCGTATCAAGCAGAGAATGTTTGCAGCCTTTCCAGTAAGCCACCCATGAGAAATTCAAAACGATGATGAAGATCTAACCACCTTAGTTAGAAATCAGATAGCAACCTTAAATTGAAGAGCAAAAGCTTGCAAAGTCCTTTGCTAGCTAGCACTATGAAGAAGCAAAAGGAAGTGACATTAGATCAAGACCCTTCTCTACTTAGGGATTGTTATCTGATATAAAAAGAATCTTTATTGCAAAGTGAGAAATATTTATATACAAATTAGGAATCTATGTTGCGAAATAATTTATGTTAGAGAACTATAATTAGGTTAATTGACAACTAGCTAATTGATTGATATATTTACTAATATATACGGATAATACTCCCCCTCAAGTCAGAGCATAGATACTAATCATGTCCAACTTGTTAGAAAGATAATCAACCCGAACTCCATTAGCCCAAAAAGGTTTGAAAACATTCATTTATGTTGAGTAACCTTCTTCCTACTTTGAAAGAACAAATGTAAAACATCTAGTTCCATATCCATGTTTGACACTCAAACCCAAGTCCAAGTAACATATCCTTTTAGATTTCAATCTTAGCCGCACTTACAAAGGTCCCAAAGAGAGTGTCCATGTTGAGCAACATTAAAGATAATTATAAATGGAATATAACATATCAAAGAAAGAAAAAGATGCATTAAGGTCATTCATGTCTATCCATTTATTATCCCTTTCTCCAATCTAGAGGATGGAAACGGAATCCAAATTTGAGAGAGATTTGCTTTATCTCAATCTTGGCAATTATGTTCCTGAGATTTGTGTTAATCCATCATTTGTATGCAGAAAAACATTTTAGTGCCATGAATACAAACATAGAAGCAAAAATTGTTAGCTTACTGCATCAGAGACATCACAGTGAATCTTGGTTACTGAATCTCCCCTCTCAAGTTCTTCTTCAATTCCATATGCAATGTATGATTTTGGTCCAACGTCCAACTTTAATACATCTTTGGGAAGTGCAGCAGCAACGTTCAATGGACCGTTATGTGGATTTGTATATTCTTGAAGAGGCAACACATTAATATACTCAATTCCATGGCTTGGTAACAAATCCTCCAAATTGCTGGAAGTTGGCCAATCCTTCAATTTGAGCATCTCAGGCCACATATTACTATACACCCTTCCTTTTGTGTATCCTTTGAAAAATAGCTGAGGATCTATTTCTACCTGAAAAACGAACAATAATCATGTCAATTGAATATGAAGCCTATGGACTACAGAAATGATTTGGCTAATGCATAATAAGAAGTAGAATATATCAATGTGTTCCTTGTGATTTAAGAGCTAACCTCACAGCAAGCTAAACAATCAGTAGCCCGTACACGTGATAAATCAGTTGGAATATTACTCTTACACATTGTACTCCACATATGTGATGGCTCCCAGATCAAACGTGATTCCTCAAGCACTCCCCTAATTATGACTGGTTCTCCATTGAGCCAATGCCTCCGGAAGTGCTTGTGATCACCATTCTTAATATCACTTGCCAATGGACAATATAAGTAATTATCCATATCATTCCTTCTGAAAGAAGCTCTCCTTGAATTTTTTGTTGTGGAACATGCACACACTCTCTCGACTTTTTCGGTAGAATTATATGTCTGGGTTAGACCAAAGATTTTGATTGATTCCTCTGCTTGCACTTCCAAATCAACCAAGAAATTCTTAGGAAACAGGTGTTTCAATTCAAGATGAGAAGCGCCACATCCACCAACCAATGTATGAGGGCACGGAATGATTCCGTTTGCATTCACTTTCCAGCCAGTAAAATGATCAGAATCTTTGAGCAAGCTATCCTCTTTTTTGTTAGTGAAATTTTGTGGCTGTCCACCATGCATGTAATCTTGACCTCTGTTAAGAAAATTGAATGTCATTTGCGCACCCAATGCTTGAAGGTTATTATCACGGATATCACGACAACATCCGAGGCACAAGTCATATGAACAACTTGAACAACTTCTGTGAAGGTCGAAGATGGAAGTTCTACAATTGTCACTTATCAAATTGAAAAAAGAAGACAGAAACAAAGGTCAATTCCACAAACAATTGAATTCATAAGGAAAATAAGGAATAAATAAGGCAAAATCAAACTAAAGGCGGAAGAGTCAAGTACCAGAAAATCCGTTCATCCCTTCCACAAATTGCATAATCTGGTTGCAGGTCACACACTTGAATTCCTGTTGAAAATAGTAATGAGCATATATTTCAAAATTATGGATGTGAAGTTTTGACATTTGGCACCTCTGATCTTGGCCTCTATCTTCATCTCCATAAACTGTTCTTGGTTCAATCGTTTTAGACCAGGCAGTAGATAGGACAACATGTAACAAGCATATTTAATCTTGTCAGATTTGCCCACATCATTGGTTAAAAACTGTTCATCATTCAAAAAAAAAAACACAAATTTCTTACAGAATACTCAAAATAATGAACCGAAGTAAACTATAGGCAATACAAAATCAACTCGAGAAAAGAAATCCAGACCAAAGAGGCGCTACTCTCCCTCAAGCAAATAAGGCAATTGCATCTTTCGCGGCAGAAAGGACAGGCCTTTGCAACCATATCATCGGGCATATGCGGATACCTAAAAACCCAAAAATGAAATCTTCATTGTAATGCCATGATCTAAGAGCAAAGGAGCATAGCAAAACAGTAGCAGCAGGGATATGTGTACCAGAGCCGGATGCAAAGGGCACAGTAGCTTCTGCTCCTGCAACTGGAGCACAGAATGGTGGAAACGCGTGCCTTCCTGCATTGGTGGCACATTCTCCTTCCGAACTTTATTCATATTCGAAAAAAGGGAGTAAGAACAAATGGCATATAAGTTGGAGAAAAAAAAATGATCTTCCTAGGGCTCACCGACAAGATCGTTCTTTTCCTCTTCATCACCTCCACTGAGACCATTGTTCGCACTCACGGAAAGTAGAAGAAGCAGCGGTAGCAATTGAGGGGGATGCACCTTGCGGCGGCTAATTATTCCTCGATTGGGGAACGATTCGGGGCTGTTCACAGCTTTCCACTCCGGCGTCGCACATCACCATCCGCTATGCCCTTGCGCTTGCTTTCCGGTTCCTGAACAATCATCACCCGAGAGAGAGAGAGAGAGAGAGAGAGAGAGAGGAAGGAATCAAGCGATTCCTAGGGTTGTTGCCATAAAAGAGGGTTCAATTGCCGCAATTTAACTTCGATCATGAACCAATTTAAGCATCGCAATCTCAATCCATCAGCGGCGGTGCGCCAATCTGTTTGCGATCCCTGATTTACAGATCCTTCCTTTCTTGCAGATCCCAATCCCCCCGATGGATGAATCTTTCCTTCTTGCAGCCCACGGGATCCGTTTATTCCGTTGCCTTTCCGGGTAAGCTACCAAAATTGGGATGGATGAAATACGGTATTTAATTAACAAAAACTTACTTTGAGTTATTAAAATGTTGTTTTAGTTTTATTTAGTTTCTTTTTTTTTATAGATAAAGAGTTTGATTTAAGCGTGGTTCAGGTTTGATTCAGGTAGGTATTATTAATTTTTTTAAAATTTAATTATTAATTAATTAGTTTAATATTGTAAGATTTTTAATATTGTAAGTTTAATTAGTTTATTGATTAAAAATAATTTATAAAATTTATTCATAGATATTATTATTATGAATATTATTTATTTATTTATAAACATAACAAATTAAACATATACCTATTTAATTTAATAAATTATTTAAATTTATTTATTTTATTTTATTTGAAGGCTGATAAATAAAGATTAAGTTCATATGGGGAAACTTAATCTCTATAAAATGAGTTTACATTTGATTAACATACAAATAAAGAGTTTAGATATTTGGATATTAATTGATTGTTAACAATGAATAGACTTTTAAGGTGGATTAAGGGAAGAAGCTTTCCAATTAAAACATCTTGTTAACTCTTGAGAGCTTCTTGTTTGGACTATTTCCCATTGAGACCAAAATAAGGTTATCATCCAATCTTGTAGAAAAATATTCCGTGCTTACTAGAACTCTAATGACAAGTAAGATCAATGGTTAATATAATGAAGTCAGGTAGCCTTAATTTGCCATTGATTTTAGATTTCAATTTTGTCTTAGAAACTTGCTGATAGTTAGATCTTGTTGATAATCTTATTATCTTATTATTATTATTTTATTAAGAATCTAGCCCGTTACTACTAATTCTCAATTAATTTAGTAAAGTTCAAAAATAATTATGCTAATATCTTTTTTTTTTCTTTTCATATCAAAAATAATTTCAATATATATTAGTAATTTCAATTAGGGATATAGAGTTCGAAACTCAACTGCAGCATATTATTGAAAAATTTTCACATTAATCAATCATGAATCTAAAGTTCTAAGACTTAGCTATGAAGTATTATTAAAAATATTTCTCATTAATCAATCAAGGTATTATTGAGAATTTTTCTTATTAATAAGTATTCAGACATTATATTAAGGTTTATTAGTAAATTTCTCTGATTATTTTTTATATAAAAAATATTCACTCTTATTGTTCTCTTTAGTCCCACATCTTAGTATTGATAATACCACGGAGAAGTTTCTATAAATATCTTAGGTCGGCGACATTAAAATACTTAGGGGGCTTTTGCTTTACATATTTTCCATTTTTATTTTCTAGAAAATACATTTTTCTAGAAAATAGAAAATGATAATTTGTCATTCTCTATTTTTCTAAAAAATGATGTATCATTTTCTAGAAAATAAATATAGAAAATACAAACTAAACAATATTTTTCAGAAAACACGCATTTTCTAGAAAATGAAAATGGAAAACGCGTCAACCAAACACTCACTTACCTTTCTCAGTCTTTTGGTTAAGATCAAGTGCAGTCTCTGTTCTTATCAGTTTAATATTTGATATAAAAAATTTGTTCTTATCAGTTTAATATTTTATATAAAAAATTAATTTTTTATGAGGGAGAATATGCCATAATAGTTTTCTACCGGGTTCTTAAGTCGGCCCTTGTATTGCACTATTACATGGATTTTATGCACCCTCACCAAGTTTAACTTATAGGTTGGAGTACTAATTTATATATATTCATATATTAAGTTTCATGTATCTATAATTGTTTTCAATAAAATCTTAAATTGACTTGTCAAAATCTTCCGCAATTAAATGAAGTCACCAAAAGAGCATTTGAATTTCCAAAACAGAGAAATGGCGCATTATAACCTTTGTAACAAAAGAAATCTCATGATCCAAATACATTAATTTTAAGAGAATTTTAGTCAATTTTTATAAAATTATCAATTTGACTTTAAAAAATTTACCTATAAATATCCCAATTCCACTTGTCATCTCATCCAAACAAGGAGGAGAAGAAAAAAAAATAAGGCAACCGTGAAACTTAGTGACAACTGTGAAAGGGTGCGAAGGCAACAAGAAATGTTCATACTTTTTGGTCCTTTTAGTATTCATCACAGGTAAACAATAACAGCCCTTTCACACACCTTCCCTATCCTTGCATTTATAAAGACCTTTGTTCAAGACTTCGGTAAATTTAATGGGTTGACGAGCTTGCACTCCTGCCAGTTAGAATGAACCTTCTCTGAACAACAAGCCAAACGTGTTCAAAGGTCCATTAGCATACTGATCCGGGGATAACGGTGGCACCCGGGGAGAAGGACGATGACATCAAAGCTAGCAAGAAGGGTTCCGAGAAGGTCGCCCGACCAGTCCGGTCGGCCGTCCGCCCAACCCGGGTAGCCGGCGCAGAATCGGACGAATCTCCATAAGGCACCCAAAAGGCGAATTCAAAATCAACCCCACAAGTACAATCACGCTGAGTTCGGCCGACCGGACGAACCGAGGACGAGTCGGCCTGACGCTCATTCATCCATTCGGTCTGGACATCCGTCCGGTCGGCCAAGACGCCATCCAATGACCTACGTGAACCCAGGTAATCCAGGTGTCAGACGCGTGGTGCTAGCCCCGTGGATTACCCCCACAGCGTTCAGGGATCAAGGGGTGTCAGGTGTCGTTAATCCAGGCGTGACAGCATATAGTCGCCGACCTCGGGATTAACGCCCCTCGCTCCCCTATAAATAGGGGGTCTTGTATCCGGCGCAGGTACGTTTTTTTTATTCCACCTTGTGAGATTCTACTATCCTACCTTTCTACTCACGAGATCAGATAACTTACTTGAGCGTCGGAGTACCAAACGAGGGGCCCCCTCCCTGGTTTGGTAGCTGACGTTTCGTTTGGTCTTTGAGTGTGCAGGAAACCACAAGCTCCCGTCCGTTCGCCCAGCCAATAGCAAGGAGCTTTACAGTCATCATCCATATCTCTATTTCCCCAGCGTCCATCCTACCCATTTCAGATAGGATCACATACTTCTTGCAGTCTGTCTTAGTCTTGGCAGTTTGCCCCATTTTTGCGATTCGATCATAGGCCTGGAATTAACATCAGCTTCAAATTGTATTTGGGAACTTGAATTTGAGCAATTTCACCATGATGCCTTGTGAAGTTGGGATGATCTGGTTGTGTCTTTCTCCTGTATATTGGTACTCTTCCATGTGACTGCTTCCCTCCCTGATCCACAGCAGGTTTTTTCTAGCCTTGACTTGATATATTCGGCTAAGGACTCGAGGAGTCTTGGGAAAGGTCCTGGTATTTCAGCCTGTGTTGTGCATGAATATCTGCCATCAGTGATCAGTGATCAGTTCTTGGGGTCATCTGGGATTCCAGCATTTCTCTTTACCAGATCTTGTTTGTTCTTGTCTGTGCTAGTCTTCGACCGGGATATCGTTTCTCAACATCATTTTACCAACTTGACTGTTTCTATGTTTCTGAAACGTACGTAGTGGGATTGTAAGCTTGTCTAAATTCGTGATACATCTAGTCAGTGAAAGATATCGTATATATTCTTGAGAGCAGACACTGTTGTTTTCCAGAGAATCTTCCTTGGGTTTTCTCTCATTTATGTTCGACTTAGAAGTCCAATCGATGCAGATTTGAAGTATCTATGCACTGGGGAAGACTCGTAGGGATGGAAAAGTAGCACCTATACAACCACTGACTTTTAATTTCCTCAGCGTGTTCACGTTGGAAAGTTATATTTGCTTCCTCATTTCCTTGTTGCAGACTTATGCGGTGACGTAGGACGGATTCACAGTTAGTAGGATTGTCAAAGTAGTTAGTCATCAAGATTGCTAAGGTGGCGCCTAGTCCAAAATACCGGGAGTCATCTAGCCGGACCGTCGAGTTGGGAAAACAAACCGACCTAGCCAAGTGGTCGTTCGGCCTGCCGACTTTGAGCAACAGGCCAAAAGGACGCTCAAAAATTCATCAATCAGTGTCCCAACCCGAAAGACCGATTGGGCAGGCCGTCTGATCAGCTAAGTCATCAGTTTCATGATCGGGCAAACCGAACAACCAGATAGTTCATCAAGTTGGCCAAATTGTTAA
>JBAMIE010172445.1:0-14864 GCA_037177295.1 Kaempferia parviflora | reverse complement strand
TAACATGAATTAAATATTTCAAACACATCCGTGTTCAAAAAATCACTGCTCTCAATATATTAGTTCAAATTGACATTTAAGGATATAAATATAATTAGGAAAACTAGTCAAATATATAAAAATTAGTTTCATGTCAATCTAAGGTCGTTTGGTCCATCAATCAATTTTGCTAAAAATTGACTTTGATAATAAAAAAACAAATTAGCCGACTTATTTGCTTAAAATTTTGATGTTTCGGTATAAATCAAAATCGATTTGACTGATTAAAAAAATTAATCGGCTTATAAGGATAAAATGGAAGCTAGATACGTGGTAATTTTAAAATTCTCATATATGATTTGATAATTTCATAAACTTATGGTTCGATAAAAAATCATTTTGGTTCAAAAGACAGGAATGAGAATGAGAATGTGTTTGATAGTAGATTGGAATGAAATGAGTTTAGCTATTCCAATACTTGTATTGGTTTATAAACTCTGATCAGGTATGATTACCTTTTTTTTAATTAAAATTAATTTTTTTACTATTATTTTCCTCCATCCTTTCCCTTTAATTATTTATTTATATTTTTTTATTTTTCCTAATTTCCTAATTTATTTTTTCCTTTTCCCCCCTATTTTTGTTTTTATTTTTTTTATTTTTGATTATTTTTTATTTTTGTTTTATTTGTTTTATTTTTATTTTTGATTTTATTATTATTTATTTATTTATTTATTTTAATTTTTTATTTGTTTAAAATTTTAATTTTTAATTTAATTTTAAATTTTAAATTTTTAATTTAATTTTAAATTTTAAAATTTTATTTTAAATTTTTTAATTGTTAATTTTTAATTTTTTAATTTTTTGTTTTTGTTTTATTTTTATTTTTATTTTTTTTAAATTTTAATTTTTAAAATTTTTAATTATTTTTACAAATTTTTAATTATTTTAAATTATTTTAATTTTTAAAATTTAAAATTTAAAATTTAAAATTTAAAATTTGTAATTATTTTTAAAATTTTAAAATTTATTATTTTTTTTTTAAATTGTAAAAATTTTAATTTTTTATTTTTTTTAAATTAAATTTTTATGGAAGGATGAAAATGAGAAATGAAACCCACTAAGTTATGTGAGTTTGGTGAGTCCCATATATTTAGAAATCATTCCTAAATTTTTATTCCCAAACCCATAATTTAAACACTATCATTTACTATCATTCTATTTTCTCATTTCTAAACATATGAATCAAACGCCATTGTTGATATCAATAGGTCACTTTCGGCTCGATTAATCAAATATTAACGATTTGAATCCCAACTAAACACATTATAAGATTTTAAATTGGATCAATTAGGTTCATTCGGTATAGGTCCATCAGACTTACATGGGCTGGGTTTCTCAGCCCGTCTAACCTGTTCGGTTTCGGGTTCTCTAACCGTTTGAGGAATCCGATAAGCTTCGTGGGATCCGACGGGTCAGTTGGCGACAAAGGTTGCAACAAGCCTCTTCGCCTCTCCCAATTTCCCTACGATTCCTCTCCCCATAGAAGCCGCGCCGCGCCGCCTCCATGCCGCCTAAAGCCAAGGCGAGCCCCAAGGCCTCGGCCGCCCAGTCGACTCCCACTGTGCCGATCGAGGACCTCTTCACCTCCCTCCATCGCCATGTCCGGGACTTCGAGTACGAGCAGGCTGCCAAGGTCGCCGATCAAGGTCCTGCGCGATCTGTCTATCTGTCTCTTTAATCGTTCGGGTTTGGGGCTCATTTTGTGCTCCTTGATATATTTTTCCAGTTCTCGCGGTCGCACCCGGGGACGAGGATGCGTTGCGATGCAAAGTCGTGGCCTTGATCAAGTCCGATGCGATCGAAATGGCTCTCTCCACGATTCAGGATTCGCGCCATCTGCCAGTGGATCTCAAATTTTACGAGGTTGATTTTTCATATTGCTCTAGGATCTAAAGTTAGCGCTTGATTATTCTTTTTTTTTTTTCTCGGACTTTCATGATGAGTGGATAGTAGTAATAGACTTGTTTTCCATCATTCTCATCTCTTGATGCCTTTCTGATGCATTATGATACATGCACATGTGAAATGATAAGTGGTAAGATAAATTGTAAAAAAAATGATACTCGAATGAGAATGTACATAGTATATGTATTAGCCCAAATTTGTCATTCTTCCGCTAGTATTTTAAATTGCTTGTTCAGATTGTGGCCTTTCAAGTTACTTTGTTGTTACCACCAACCTCATGAAGCACAATTACATCTTTCGTAGCTGATTACTGATCTTATGAGCTATGGGTGAAAGTTGTTATTTTTTCTTTTGAAGCTTCTTAAAGTTTTGATATCATGATTTCATTTCATTCAAATAATATTTTCTCTATTGGATACTTTGTACACATTCGTACTCCTATTTTAAATTTAATCTTCATTGTTTTAAATAGAGATTCAGAACTGGCTGCTTTGTTGTTTTTATTAACCAGAGATGTTAGCTGACTGTACATTGAATGTCTCTTCACAATATCTTTATGTAGGAAAACTTTTTTTCTCTTGAAGATCATTTTTTATATACAAATTGTCTTGTAGAAAATATTTTATTTTCCTATTTATTATGGTGGCATAGAGGTTCTTGTGTGATGCCTTGTTTACAATTTATTGTTTTTTCTTCTTTTTTTTTTTTCATTTTTCAAAGGACGCCTGGAAAACAATCCAGAAAATATAAGTATATATTGTTTAATGTTTTCAAATCTCTGAATAAAAATAGGTGACAATTGTGGCTATGTTTATGCCATATTGCTATTTTATTTGCTAGTAGTTGTCATTGCACAAAATCCAACTGCTCTTTAGGTGATGCAAGGTGAGATTCTTGTGACGAAAATATTTTGTAAAGGAACAAGAGTTGAGATTTACATACAGGTTACCTACCATGCTATGTGGCAAACCTCCAACGGAGGTTTGAATCTACAAGAAATTACAAGAAATTCCTGTTGAAGAATTACAAGAAATTCCTAACAACTTTAAAATTGAGTCTGAATCTACTATAAATAAGGTAAAGAAAAGGCTCTGAAAAGTTGAAAACTAAGAGATAAAGGTTTTGTGAAATCTTCTAGGATGTTAATTGGTAAAAGGATGGGGATTGGTTGAATGTATTTCCCAAAATAACCCAATCCTTTTTTGCTAAGACCTGCATAAAAATATGCAACAAACGTGAGTAAACCTAAAGCAATAGTAGTATTTATATCATTCGTGGGTGAAGCTAATTCTCCATGAGGTAACTGTATAATTTTCCAACTCAATTTAAAAAAAAGAGTAATGGATTAACCTTTTGGATCTGAAGGCTGGTACCTAATGTAATAGCCAAAAGTTTCTCACCATTTTTTTGGTCTTACTTTTTGATTTCTTTCATTTAGGCATACTGCTTATACAGGCAGAATAAACTATATGAAGCCATGAAGTTGTTAGATGGGCAAGAAAGAAACTCTGTGATCCTGCAGTTGGAATCTCAGATTCTTTATCGTTTAGGAAAAATGGAAGCTTGCATGGATAGTTATGAAAAAATCCAAAGATTCAAGATTGACTCCTTAGATTTAAAGGCAAACATTATTGCTGCTTTAGTGGCAGCTGGAAGGTCTGCTGAAGTTCAAGGAACCATGGAGGCACTTAAAGTGAAAGCTGCAAGTAGCTTTGAACTTGCATACAACTACGCCTGCTCCTTGATTGAAAAGAAAAAATATGCAGAGGCTGAGCAACAATTACTTTCAGCTCGAAGGTGAGAAATTATCTGAACTAACATTAACTTTGTTACTTTATTCAATGTTTAGTCACGTGTCCTTTAACTTCCATATAGTAAGTAGATGATCTATTGTGTTTAAAGTGTTTACCTATCAATAAATGTCTGTATGCAAGTGAGTTTTTATTTAAGCGTGGCAAATTTGATAGACACCCATGCAGACATAAAATTCAACCTGAGTATGGCTACTCCCTAATTGTTATTAATTTAGTGTTTATATAATTTTCTCACACTGTTACCACCACTAGGGATGGGATTTAGCAAAATTCAACCTGAGTATGGCTGCTCCCTAGTTTTTGCATATGGAGTATTTTATTTATTTATTTATTTATAAGTGCTGGGGATGTAATCTTGGTGGTTATGCCAGAATTGGGCAGGAAATGCTAATGGAGGAAGACTATGCAGATGATGAGATAGAGTCGGAGCTCGCTCCAATTGCGGTGCAGCTGGCCTATGTCCAACAGGTGAGTAATAAACAAAGGTTTTGCAAATGTAGATAATGCAATTTGTTTTCTAAGGTGGATAACTTTCCTCTTTCAGTTACAAGGACGCACTCAAGAAGCAATAGAAGCTTATATGGCTATACTAAACCGTAATCCATCTGATTATCCATCACTTGCAGTGGCTACAAATAATCTTGTTGCTCTACGGGGTACAAAGGATGTTTCAGATAGTCTGCGGAGGCTTGATCGTCTAATAGAGAAGGGCTCTGGTGGAAAGCAATTCCAACTTGCTAATGGATTGGATTTCAAGTTGTCTTCAAGGCAAAAAGAATCACTATATTCAAACAGACTGCTTTTACTTCTTCAGGCAAATAAGATGGATCAGGTTTTGTTATTATATGTCATTTCATCCTTTTTCCTTAATGAAACTATAGGCATATATGGAACTTAGTTCCAGAGGCATATATATGAGATTTTGCTGTGTGAAGACCTTTTCTCTTTGCTTTGCTTCATCTCGACAAAGCAATAGAGCGATGAATTGTTAGGCCTCCAAATAACATTAAAACTTTTTAGCTCAGTCATCTCTGCCTAGTTGGAGTAATTTGATTCCTGATGTACCATAGATTTTATTCTCTCTTCTTTCTTTAACCTAATTCATGGATTGCACATAACCGAGTTTGCACCGTTTGGGAAGGTATTTTCTGCATACTTGCATATCTGTATGCATCTTTTGTTGTGTGCTGTTGCTATAATTATGATACGAACCATCATCCCTTGTTGATTAACTGGTTGCTCTCTGTGGAGGGATTAGGTTATTTAGTCAACAGTGATTGAAATCTAGGGAAGATTGTGTTCTTAGTCATTTGGTTGTTTTCTGATTGCAGGCTCAAGAACTAGTCGCTGTGCTGCCAGATATGTTCCCTGATAGTGTAATGCCTGTTCTACTTCAAGCTGCTTTGCATGTTAGGGAGAAAAAAGTGGCTAAGGCCGAGGAAGTCCTCATTCAGTACGCAAACAAGTTTCCGGACAAATCCCTGCCAGTCCTCCTTGCTCGTGCTCAGATTGCTGCTGCTGCTGGCCACTATCAGATCTCTGCTGAATCCCTGTCAAAGGTTCCTGATATTCAACATATGGCTGCCACTGTCGCGACACTGGTTTCGTTGCAAGAGCGCATGGGCGATTATAATGGTGCCGCCGCAGTTCTGGACTCTGCAATCCAGTGGTGGAAGAATGCCATGACCGAAGAAAACAAACTCGATTTGATCATTCACGAAGCTGCAAATTTTAAGCTCAATCATGGACGCGAAGATGAGGCCTCCCAGTTGTATGAGAAACTCGTCAAGAGCCATGGGAACATTGAGGCTCTAGTAGGACTTGTGATGACTGCTGCTCGGACTGATCTTGAGAAGGCCGAGTTATACGAGAAGCAGCTGAAGCAACTTTCTGGTCTGAAAGGTTTGAATGTGGAGAATCTGGAGAAAACTTCCGGTGCAAAACATGTTGAAGGTCCACAGACAGTGAAGGTCGAAGTTTCTGAGGACGTAAAGAAAGCAAAGTCAAAGAAAAGAAAGCGAAAGCCTAGGTACCCGAAGGGATTCGATCCGGCTAATCCAGGGCCACCTCCAGATCCTGAGAGATGGCTACCAAAGAGAGAGAGGTCAAGCTATAGGCCCAAAAGGAAGGACAAGAGAAGCCAGATTAGGGGTTCTCAGGGAGCTGTGGTTAGAGAGAAACATGAGGCACCCACTCCGGCAACTACAGCTTCATCTGCCAATGGCCCGACTTCTAAACCAAGCCAAGGATCGTCTGCTGCATCCAAAGGGGGATCCCAGAAGCCAGCAGCTACCTCTGAACGTCCAAAAGCTTCCGGCAAATCGAAGAAGAAATCTCGTTCTTAATTTTATCGATTAAGACTATCCTCGACGAATATTTTTTGTTTGCGAAGTTATTGAAACTTTTCTTAAGGGAGTTAGATCTTGACTGTTCTGTTGAAGTTCAATTACAAACGAAATGGAGTGTAGCTCAAAGTACTAAATTAAAATAACTATGTTTTCATTTTCTTTTTGTTACCTTTTTCTTGTTCACGTAAATTCTTATGAATGAGCTACAGCCATTTTTGTTTAGAATTCTAAGTAACTCACATTGATAAATTAAAATAAATTTAAATATATAGACTTAATTTGTAACGAAAATGTAAGTTATAAATATGAAATTCTTTAGCAATACACACTATTTTTATGTTACTTAAATTTTAAATAAAAAGTAAAAATAATAAATAAAAATAAAATCTCAACCCTAAAATTTCCAACCACATGCCTGTGAGTAGACAAGTACCTTTGGCATCAATTTTGCTGAATTGTGGCTAGTGGATAATGGCGTGTTTAAATATCTACAAGCAACAACAAAATAATTTTTTTTAAAAAAATATTTTCCAAATAAAATTAAAATACTTTTTATGGAAAAAAAAAATAAAACCATAAATCCCCCAATTGAATGAGTAGCAGCTCCACACTACCCGACGCATACTGACCGCTCATTTTATGAGCATGGCGACGGCCGGCGCTCTCCGCCTCGGCCACGCTTCTTTGTTTCTCTCCGGCCACCGGCGCAGGTCTCCTCCTCCCTCGTTTCCCACCGTCCGGAAGGTGCCGGCGCCCGCTAGGGCTTCGGCCCACCTGCACGATCTCTTCGTCGGGGTGGGCGTGGGACTCCCCTGCACCGTGATGGAGTGTGGAGACATCATTTACCGCAGCACCCTTCCCCGACCCACTGGCCTCACCCTCACCGCCCCCGGCTTCGCCCTCGCCTTCGCTGCTGTGTCGTACCTCTGGGCCACCCCCGGCGTCGCTCCCGGCTTCTTCGACATGTTCATCCTCGCTTTTGTAGAACGCTTCTTTCGTCCCGCCATCCACAAGGTATCGCCTTTCGATTGATGCACAATCTTATAATTTTTCTTCTGTACGCCTTCCGATCCCTAGGTCTATCGCTTCGCTTGGTTCGGTTATGCAGGATGATATTATGCTCGGTAAGAAGCTCGGTGAAGGCGCCTTCGGGGTCGTCTATAAGGTCTCCTTGGCAAACCCCAAGCCTTCAATCAAGGTGTTCTCATAGTAATTTCCCAAATCAAGTTGATTTTTTTCTCAATTCAGTTGTTGGATTATTTCACTGGTCTAGAGATGTAAAGTGGGCTGTTGCCACCGGCACGGCACGGCACGACCGCTTGCACTGAACGGCACAGCAGCCAACACGACACAGCACAACGCGGGGCATGGCACGGTCGCCGGCACGGAACGGCACTCGAACCGGTGTCATGTCCAGCCTAAGCACGGTCCATTGACACCACTACTCTAGTCATAGCAATTTTCATGTCAACCAAGTGAGCATGACAGGGCTATTCTCCTGTTTATCCTAATCCCTAATTCTTGTTCATTTGATTGGTTAAAAGGAAGACGATCTGGTATTGAAGAAAGCCACCGAATATGGAGCAGTGGAGATATGGATGAATGAGCGTGTGCGACGAGCCTGTGCTAACAGCTGTGCCTATTTCTTGTATGGTTTTCTTGAGGTACTCTTCTCTTATGTCCTGGGACACTGTCTTTGATCAACTCGATTTCTTTTGGGAAGAAACATCGCTTGATGTAACAAGTGCCGTGTGTTACTTCACAGAACAAATCTAAAGGGAAGGGTGGAGATGAGTACTGGCTCATTTGGCGTTTTGAGGGTGAGGACACACTTGCAGATCTCATCCAAAGCAAAGAATTCCCCTATAATGTCAGTATACTTTTGCAACCATGGTTCCAGTTTCATGTGCTCTATTTTTCTAATGTTGTTCTATCTCTGTGCTCCTACTCAGTTTAGCCTTTTAATTTTCCCAAGTATTTCTGAAGAGTATGTTGAACCCCATGAAACCTGAGTATCTCTGAAGAGTTGCCAAGTTAGATGAAGATTTTTATTAGTTCAACCAGTGTATGGAATAATTATTTCTTTTAGGGGAAATCAGTTTATGAGATTTTTTCCTATTTTCATAAAACACCTTTATAAGTAAACTGTTCAATATGACAAGGAAAACTACAATGAAGTGATTCAAGTTAAGCCAAAGTGATCTAGATAACTTCCGCAACAAGCATAATCTATGAGACAGTATAATACCAGTGCACTAATATGCATAATCTAACTAAGCATTGGTTTTAGCTTCTAGTGCTTGTCACACAATTTTTCGCAGCTCTTTCTCTTTAGATGATATGCATTTATGTTCCTTCGAATAGTTGAAAGTAACCGAGTCATTTTGTTGTATCTTGATTATTTATGTACTGTTGCAATAACTTAGCAAGTGATACCTTTTGTTAAAGAAAAACTGATTATAGTGAAACAGGATCCTAGTTTTATGATTTAAAAGCTCAACATTCATCTTTAAGATTACAGTTAATGCTCATCACACTAATCGCAACTTTTGGATCAGTTCTATTACATTGTTTTTCCTGAAGTTCTTATGTTGTTGTCTTACCTTTTCCTAGCTGATTTTATTCACAAGTTCTATCCAACTATTTCTTGATGTGCCCAACATTCATTTCTTCAGGTGGAGGCCAAGATTCTAGGAGAAGTTCAAGATTTGCCAAAGGGATTACAAAGAGAGAACAAAATTATTCAAACAATCATGAGGCAACTTTTGTTTGCTTTAGATGGTCTTCATTCGACAGGGATCGTCCACAGAGACATTAAGCCTCAAAATGTGATTTTCTCAGAAGGTGGAAATTGTCATGTCATAGTTCTGCACCGTTGAATTTATCTGTTTGTAGATGGCTTCCAATCAACAATAACTATAATTACAGGGACTCGAACCTTCAAAATTATCGATCTGGGAGCTGCAACAGATTTGCGAGTTGGTATAAACTATATTCCCAAGGAGTTTCTGCTCGACCCACGGTAGAATGAGAAATTTGTTTATATATATCTGATCATGCATATTTCTGTTCTATTATATTTTTGATATATTTATCCAAAGGAGTTTATTAATAGTAGTTCTAAAACATTATAATTGTTGTTGTTGTTGTTGTTAGGTATGCTGCTCCTGAGCAGTATATCATGAGTACACAAACACCCTCTGCACCTTCTGTACCAGTGGCTACTGCATTATCCCCGGTTCTGTGGCAGGTTCATCGATATGCACATTTTACTATTCATTTATGTGCCAAAAGGATGAAACAGTTATATTTTCATTTGTTTTTACCTGAAAATTAAGTAAATCTTTACTCTTTTGGCGTTTTTGTTCTCAACAGCTGAACTTACCTGACAGATTTGACATTTACAGCTTGGGCCTTATTTTCCTTCAAATGGTATGTTCCTAAAATCTCAAGAAATGCCTGTCTTACCAGAATGTGCTAGTCAATCCCCAGCAATGCACACACATACAATCATCACTATGAGGATTTTCTTGTTCAATCAAATCATCGAATGACTTTCTTTACCGTCATTGTGAATCTTCTACAATATAACTATATGTGAATTGTTGGCTAATAGAGGAGTTTTATAAAATTAGATCCTTGTAAGCCTCTGATTAGGGAGATTCTAGACAATGAGTTGTGAGTTTAGGTTTAACGGGAAATCAAACCTTAAGTGAGGGAGATCGTAACGGCCCAACTTAGTCTTGTAGGTGAGTTGCGCGCTAGTAAAGGAGCTTTATAAGATTAGATGAGGTTAGCTACTATTAAGTTAGGCTTAAGCATTTTAACTTCTTGATATATATTCTATTTGTCAATCACCACAAATATTGCCTTTAGTAAAGTAGAAGAATGAGGCTTATTGCTACTTCTTTGTTCAGGCATTTCCGTCGCTACGGTCTGACAACAGCCTTGTACAATTTAACCGTCAGCTGAAGCGCTGCAACTATGACTTGAGTGCATGGAGAGATCTAGTGGAGCCCCGTGCCAGTCCAGATCTCCGAAAGGGATTTGAACTGCTAGATTTAGATGGAGGCATTGGCTGGGAGCTTCTCACTTCCATGGTTCGTTATAAAGCGCGCCAAAGAACCAGCGCAAAGGCTGCACTAGCTCATCCATTTTTCAAACGCGAAGGCCTGCTCGGTCTGTCCATTATAGAAAATTTACAGCTTCAACAATACCGCGCGACGCAAAAGGACTACAGTGAAGCTGCCAATTGGATTATTAAGCTTATGGTAAAGTCAGGGACAGCATCAGAAGGCGGCTTCACAGAAGCACAACTCCAGGAACTGAGAGTAAGTAGCCTTGACATTTCTTGCACCAATAGTCATACAAAAAAGAACTAGCTTATCGCAGTTTACAATGCTTGCATTGTTTATTCTGCCATATTCTCATCTAGAGTCCAATGCAATGCCATTAACAGGAAATCAAGCCGAAGAAGGGCAGTTCGCAGCAGCGTAACTTGCTCGCTTCTATCCTTCGCGTGCAGAGGAAGTTAATTAAAACCCTAAACGAGAGCATGGATGATCTTAACAGGCGGAGGAAAAGCATTTGGTGGAGTCGATGGATCCCCCGGGAGGAGTAAGAAAAGCTAAGTGATATGCTGTAAATCTATAGATCCAGGGAATTGCTCCCTTGTAATGTAAAGGAATACGTGTATATATGGCCTCACTAGTCACTACTCAGCATATAAGAACAAGTTCTTATTTCACCCTTTTGAATCACTTGTGATTAACAGCTTCCTAGTTTGTATCTTCTTTATAGTGGCTGTTCATTAGAAGCTAAGTTTCAAAAGTTGAAAGACTCAGGGCGAGACAATTGAAATTTTAAAAGGAAAGATCTTTCATCTTTTTGATTTCGTACATTCAAAATAATACAGAATAAAAGATGCATGCAAGTTTTTGTGACACTCGATCCCCATATCTAAGATGAATTTGAATGTTTTGAAATAGCAGAGGTAGTTAAGTTAGATTTTCTGATGCACTGCAACAACATGGAGATCCATTTCCTTCAGCATGACGGAACGCCCACATGAGTCGCATGGAGCTGTCCGAGACCCGCAGATACTCTCATGTTCGGAGAGCCCTCTGAAACGATCCCGAGCATCAGCCGCTGCAGCACCAGCTTGGACCATATCTCCGCAGAAGCGGCAAGTTATCAAACGAAGCGGGCACATCAAGGATTGGTGTTCAACCTGTCACATAAGAGAGTGAAGGTCTCGTAAACAAGAATGAATTTCTTCCCCGGCATATACATATATACAAAACAGTGTAAAAGAGGCATCAAAGGAACAATCTACTGAATTAGTAATAGTTTTTATGGAGAAACCTTGATGCACGAGATATAAAATGTCATAAAAGTACTAAGAGTTCGTAGTTGAAACAAAAGCAACAAATCATATTATGTGCAGTACAGATGATTTTTAGAGATCCAACAAAACAACAATGACAAACCAATGGGCCGAGTTCGGCAAATTAAGCTCGGTCATACCATTATAACACCCCTCACATTTTTTTACTCTGATTGATAAACCTAGTTTCTCTCTTTTATTATTTATATAGTTATACCAAATTGCTTGTGTAAGGCCCATCCTGTGCCATCTACAATGAAGAGAAGAAACTCTGAAAATCAAGTGGCTTACAAACAAGTAATTGATGATAAACACTGAACAAAAGGTTTGTGATTAATTTTTACATGGAATAGGTAATTGAATTTAGTGGCTCACATCCAAAAATGTAAAGGTGGGAATCTATAAGATTAATATGCAATGATTAAGAGATCATGTATCTAGACCATTGAATAAACCTTAATATCCTGACTAATTACAGGGAATATCTATTTCATAGAAGAGTAAGATTATGTAAAGTGATAAAAACAAATAGTTGTTGCACAAATTGTTATAAAAGAAATCCAGAACCAAGGTTGGCAACTGCATAGAGCCTAATAGTACACAAGAAATAAACATGGAATAAGTAGCATACCATTTGTTCCGTCTCTAGTATCACTCCACACGGGCAATGAAGTGGTTCATGAAACACCCTCATGTGCTTCTCCAACTTTCCTTGCTGAAAGGCTTGCCCACATTTATCACAATGTACATGGTTTGCCACTTCCTCCTTTCTAAGAACAACTCCACAACCATTATATTCACAAAGAACATTGTGTCGAATGCAATATGCTTCATGGAGTAAAATGGTGCGGCTGGATATATAATGTCTGCAATTTCGGCATTCTACAGATTCCACATCAACTTGTGATGGAACATGAGCATGTTCCCCGACCTTTTGTTTAAGGTTGTCTTTATAAGCCACAGAGATTTTATACCTTGTAACACCTTCAAAACCAAAGACACCAATGCTATAGGTACCAGCAACCAGATTCAGATCCTTTGGCCTTATTATCAGAGCCTTGGAGCCCATCTCATGAGATGACCATTCATGGCGATGCTGGGTCGGAAATATCATTGGATGCCTTGACACATAAATATTGGTATCTCCATTACCATCTGCATCGAGCTCTATTTCAATATTGATCTGACCCGATGCAATTTTATCACTCATAGCATCCTCAACAATGAACTTATAGTAATTACACTCCCCTTTTTCAACAATTCCTTCTTCAATCTTTCCCATGACAAGTGGTGTAAGAACACGCTCTTTCCCTATATCGTTGGAAGCAGAGTCAGGTCCTTCTACATCAACTTCAATATCAGTTTCTAGAACAGAGACACTGGAAGCAGGTTTTAGCTCAAGAACTCTCAACTTGTAGTTTAGTTCTCCATAACTGACAGTAATAATGTCACCTTCAGACAAAGTTGCATGTCTACGGAGAGTTGTCTCGAGCACAGCCTTATGGTTGGGAATATCAGAAAAACCCATCCCTTCTGGTTGTAATTTTGCATATGTTCCTTTAGGTAAGCTAACATATCGCACCTCAATAAGAGGAACATCTAGACAGACACCAGAGAATAAATTGTCCCATACGTGGGGAGGTAGTTCCACTGAACCATCTCTTGCAGTAAACTCTAAAACACCTGAATGAGTTACTCGTAGTCCACTCTGGACATTAGCATCAGAAGCTGATGGAACTGATTCATTAACCATCGATAGCCTAAAATGCATGGGGCCTTTATCCAGGGCACCTTGATCAGACAATTCTTGAAAGCAAGAAGGTGGAAGTTTGATTTTGTCTCCAAAGCCATCAAAAGACACAGCTTCAAAAGTTCGAGAAAATACAATTCCATTCCCGAGAAGCATGCTTTCGTCCTTTTGCCGCTCTGCCTGCAAGTGCAATTCAGTTTTATGCTGGTTCAAGTTATTTAAATAGGCAGACAAAGAAGTAAACGCATTGTTGACAAAATTTCAAATATTACTTCAAAAAACGCATCATTCCACTTAAAGCATCACCAAGAACAAAGTTAGTTTTCTTTCTTCCAGATTATAATGCTACACATAACTAATTTGATTTTAAACCCAAAAAATCGCAGTTTTTGATTATTTGGAATGCAGATCCACATGCCATTTGTTAAAGGGGATGTTTAACCTAACCAACCCACAGTCTCCTGAAACTAACCAAATTTCATAAAGCAAGCCAAGAAATATGTAACCGTTACTTAGCAAATCGAAGAAGAAGGGAAAAAAAACCCCCTTTTTTAGCTACTCGCCCAAATCGCAATTGATAGCCCGGCAGAGTAAAAGATAAAATAATAGACAGAATAAAGAGGGGGAGAAAGAAGAGATGTAAGACCTCGAGTTGGGCGCGAGCGGCGTCGATGCGCTTGGTCCTCTGGGCGGTTTCGATGGCTTCGCGTTGGCGGGCGGCCTCAGCCTTGGCCCGCTGCTCCCGGTCTAACTTGGCCTTGGCTCTAGCCTTGCGCTCCCTCTGCTCCCTTTCCAACTTCTCCCGAGCCACACGCAGCTCGAAATCCATGTCGATCGGAATTGTTCAATCGGATCGAGGCACTCCTGCGCAGCGATTCCCCTTTCTTCCTCTTCCAAAAAGCCCCTGATCGATGAAACGACAGGAACCCGGCGGGGGGATATATAAAGATGCGAAGATCTCCTACTTTCTCGGAAGTCGGATTTCTGCAGACGCCGGCGACGCAGCCTCCGTTTTGGTGGAATTATAATCGGCGGGGCGTCCGATTTCTTGTAAAAGAAGGCATAGGTAGGAGGCACGTGCTCGCCGTGCCTACGTACGCACGCGCGTCGGTACGAAGCATCGAGATGGTTCCGCAGTTTTTTTCTCACGTCGTTAGTAATTTTTTTTATATTTGTATCTTGTTTTATTAAAAAAAGTATGTTTTTATTACTTTAAATAACTATAAAATATTAAAAGAATACTTATCCTAATTTTATTAAAACTTACGATAATTTTAATTAAAGTTACTATATAAATTTGCTTAAAATACCCCTACAAAGTTTGAAGTTTGCTATCAGTTCCTATGTAAAAAAAATTATTTTCACTCTCCATGCAAACTTAAAGTTTGTTTCAACTCCCTAATTCTGGGGCACACAATATGATAAAATATAGGTATAAAAAGTCCAAAAAAAATATAATTCTACTTAAATTTAGCACCATTTAGATTAAAATTTAGTATATTTTCTATCTAATTGAATACTATCTACAATTAATCGATCAATATCATCAAGATACATACTTGATCAAGGTACATAATCTACTTTATTAGGTACAAAATATCCAAAATTAAGTATATATG
>JBAMIE010172437.1:0-14867 GCA_037177295.1 Kaempferia parviflora | reverse complement strand
CAATCTCTTCCTTTGTGTGTTTATTTACCTTAATCGAGGATGGTGAATATATACGACGTAATTTTATAAATAAAAATAGATACATGCGTCATTTTCTAGGTACATGATGTGATTTTGTGAGTTAAAAGGAGTGCATGCGTCAAATTTTTTTTGATATATAGTGTAATTTTGTGAATGCAAAGTGGTACATGCGTCATTTTTTTTTTTCCATCCTCTGCTTTCCGTCCGATTTTAGGGTGATTAATTTTGGCTCCAAAACTATCCGCGGATGGATTGTCTTTCTCTTCCCTTTGTAAATTTTAATGAAGTAAACAACGAAAACTTTTTCACTGCGAAAACTTTTTCTTAATTTTACTTTTCGCCCTCCCATGTAAACGGACCATTAGTCATTTAGAATTCCTGAAAAAGGTGCGTCTGCTTTTGTACATTAAAAAATAAAAAATAAAAAAGTTCTGTAAATCCGTCAGGTGACCATCTTTCCATGACTATGCCACTATTAGACAGAAAGAAATTAAAAAAATCGAAACTAACCTCCCGACGAAAGAATAATTTTTCAGTTTTTATCAGGATTCAATAAACAACTAAATCTATCCAAAAGACTTTATCATAGTTGTTATCAACTAAATCAATTGAGCAATAGAGTAAATATGATTAGTCTTTCAACATAATTTGTGAGCCTTCAAAACAACATAGGCTACCAGAATTGTCCAACGCATCAAGCTCACTGCTCCATCTGAACCGACCCAAACTCACAGAGCGGACAAAATAAAATTCCTCTAAGGATTTCCTTCAAAATATATTTTATTCAGGCAGATAAAAAAACAGGCTAAATCTTCGGTAATTTACATGTATTGTGTGGGTCTACATCCCAGTTGACCATTCCATCATTTATTTTAGCATAAACAGATTAACTCGTTAAAGATCATGACGTAGCTTTACGGCGTTGAACCGGAGCATTAAGAGAAGCAAGATATGAAGCATCAACCTTCTGTATGCCATCGAAAAGATAACCATAAGGTGGCATCCTGATGTACCTACCCGATCCTGGTGTGACCTTCAGTTCATCATCTTCCCAAACCACCCTCCCCTGTGAGATAGTGACTTCGACTTTTCCCTGCGTTGACAAGCCAACGACAATTAGGTAAAACATTAAACCATCATGTTGTAGATGCCAATATTCAGCAAAAAGAAAAATGAGTATAACAAGATCATGTTTGAATCATGCTAAACATTTCTCAATACCTTTCCTATCATCCCTTCGTATACATTGGTATCAGTTTTTGAATGATGAGAAGCAGCAGATATCTTATAGGTTGCATTAGGGTTCAATACGATTACATCAGCATCAGAACCTTCCAGTACAGCTCCTTTTCGCGGGTAAATATTGAATATTTTCGCACTGCAAATACGTATGATGAGAAACATAACCAAATCTTCATAGATATATCTCTGTATGTATGAATGATTTACTTGGACATGGAAATTTTCAGAAGTACATTTAGCTAAATGTATTCATTAACTTAGAATGTCCAACGCTGAGCTAGAACATCATACCATTCAGTGCTTGTTACACGCACAAAATCAGTAATAGACATTTGTCCGGACTCCTGAAAGAAAGTCAATTTTTTCAAACAATCTTTGGATAAAAATTCTGGGTAAAGAGATATTAATCGTCTCGGTTTTTCATCTTACCACCATCTTGTCCCAAACAAGATGCATCCTTTCCTCTATACCTGGGATTCATAGTAATAGTTTTTAGATATTTGTGAAAACTTCCAAATGAGAATAAATATCTAAATCAGCAGAACAATGGGAATTATGGGAAATAGAGCATACCATTGACACCATTTGGGATTTTTCTGAAGTCCTCAGAGCCAAAAGCTTTTTGAGTAGAGTTAAATGTGCAATGATCAGTTGCTACAAGCTGCATGACAGTAAAAATAATGTAAATTTATTCATTACCGTCTACTTTTGACTTTATAACTGATATAAAAAATAAGACACCTACAAGAACAAATATCTATATGCTTCACAAAAGAACTGCAAGTAATATTTACAAGTGGTGTGATTGTTGTGGTGCTAATTAACAAGGCAATACAGAGTTGGTGGTTGCAGGTGATGGTAAGTAGCAACAGTGGTTATGGAAATAAAAAGTGATGATTTTGGTGAATGGTGGGAACAATGGCGGTAGAGTGAAGAAGCCAACAGTTGAATTGTTGTGATACCATTAATGCAGTGTCATATGATAGTAGAATAAAATAGTAACGATGGCAAAGTCAGAGGTGGTAGATGGTAGCAGCAGAGACAACAACAATGGCTGCAGGCGGTACTTATTATGGAGGGGCTACCATTAGAACATCGCTAGTAGGACTAGATGACCATTTATCCCAAAAACTTACACTTTTAATGAACAGATCAATCATATAATACAAGACTGCCTTGTGTATAAGAAAGTAGACTAGTCTAGCTGAACCCATGCTCAACCTATAGACTCAACATGAATGGGGGTGATTTTTTACAATTATTTACAATGACAAGACCCTTACAAAAGAACCCCTTCTCTACTCTTAACAATTAAGATATTAGGAAACGTCTCCATTTATATTCTGGATATTCAAGATAGAATAGTATATAACAGAACCTAACCTGTAAGACATTAGTTGAAAGGGCAGCTTGTAGAGCCTTACCGTGTCCTGATTTCCTTATTGGTGGACTCATTACATATCTAGAAAATAAAACTGATCTTCATGCCTATCAAGCATGGAAGTTAATGAAAATGTACAAAACAGGAAAGGTTTTAATTAGGGTCTACTTTGCAGCAGTAGTGAAGTCAGGATGCCAAAGCCAAGAATCATCCAGAGTTAAGCCAGAGACAACCGGTTCACCAATGACCCTTTGCCCTATAATTCACAATGATAATGAAATAATGAATTAGATTAAGAACAAGTTACAAACTCAACTGGTGTATTAAATATATTCATTTTCTACTAGACCAAAATACTAACAAGCTAAGACTGGGTGACTTGCTAAAACAAGAAGAAGACAGAATTTAGTACAAAGGAAAGCATGTCATCATTCTTAAAAGAAGGTAACAGTATTGTGAATTTTCTTGAAGGAAATATTCACAATCTAAGCTTCTTTACAACAAAATTATCCATGTAAGCACCAAATCATCTTGATGAAATATTCCACAGAACCTTCTCTTGAAAGGTGAGACCTGTAATATGCTCTAGTGACTTATCAATTTAATTCACTGTCAGTCACCATGCTAAAAAAAGAGCTGAGTTGGACTATTAGAAGCCAATCTAGTCAAATTTATTACTAGAAGACCTGACAGAGGCCTCTCTGATTGTTGAAATGGTGGGGAAATGTCTATAGTCAGTAATCCTTCCAAAAGGCAGGTAATTAGATAAGGTGTGTCAATTAGGATTGCTTGTAACATCAACGGTAGTGGAAGACCAATGAAAACTTAAATGGGACTTGATGCTGTTGGTTTACTGTACAAATTAAACAGGGAGTGTGATCATTTTTTCATGTGTAAAGCTTGTTCCTCTCTTCCCCCTCCACTCTTCCCTCCTATTGATCCCACCCAATTAAGCAAACCTTCGGAAGATCAGTGGGGGAAATGTTCAATTTTAGAACATTCAAAATCATCTTGGGATTATGGTTTGTTGAAAATTCCCAACTTTCAGTAAATATCAGATTTCTGTCTAAAGCATACTATGGCAATACTTTCATACACAAATCAAATATTATTGACAACAAATACTGAATGAGTAATAGATTTTTTCTCCCTTACTCACTTACATACTGTATGAGCTTGATTTGATTATTTCTGAGAGGTCTGGTCGTAATTTTTGAAGTCTAAAAGCTTAACGAAAGAACTTTCTTATAAAATTTTGGCTTTCTATCCTTTAAAAGCAACGTCTATGTGATTGACGAGATAACAACTTTTAGGATATGAAGCAAAATAGCGGTCTTGATGTCCTAAAAGAAAATAGCACTATGACTAAGATACAGAGCAAAAGTAGCACAGATGATATGTATGGTTATCCCTGTGCCCTGAAATTGAAATCAATTGGCATGAGCATCAATTACATATGTTTGCCTAACTACCATTTGTCAACCACTTGATAGATAAGTTGGCTAAACAATTCAAATACAAAATCATCTCGGGAGCAGTATTTAATCTGGGTAATGGGAAATTATGGTATTGATCTCACTAGGATGTTTCAAAATGGATGCTCTCATCCAATGCAAGAAATTCATTGTGATGTTAGTAAAGACTTTTACTAAAACATATTAGCAAATATAGTGTTACTAGTAAGGTATATTGTAAGTCAATTTGCTATACTTTTTAAAGTTGTTCTAAGAAATTTTAGTTCAATTTCTGTGAAAATGTAATAGTCTTGTCTTTAAATATAAACAAATCAAGTATGAGGAAATCAAACGAGTAGGATAGCCAAAAACCATGCTGGCATGGGGCAAATGATGTTTATTTGTCCTACGTGTCAGCATGTCTTAACTCCAAGATGGTACCATCCGGGCTGATAGAGATCCTCATCAGTAGCAAATTTTAAATTGCTGTCCGATTGGAGATTTCTGTTATTTTTTGACTTGTTACTATCAAACAGAGCTTCATATGCCTTGACCTAGGAGAATGTTTACCCTGTGCACATATAAAGTGCATGCCTGTGAAGACCTTTGACCCCAGGAATCCACAGTCCCCATGTATGTGGATTCTAAAACATTGAATTGCTTGCAGATGGACGCCTCTAAATAAGAGCAATTCAAATCTTGTGAACCAGTGCAGAAGACAAATATCCAAGTCATAAAGTATAAAATTGAAGGAAATGATTAATTGTGTAACCTGCTTTCCTGGCCTTTGCAATCTCCTCCATAGCATCAATGCTCATTACATGAACAACATATAAGGGTGTATTGACAAAATTAGCCAGGCGGATGGCTCTTGCAGTTGCTTCTGCCTCTAACTGTATAAAAAAAAATGCATTAGAAAGTTAATACAAACAACTAAATACAGTTAAGAAATTTCTGTATATAAAATGTTATGGATAAAGGGAAATTATTCTTTTTGGAATCCTTCGTACACCCTAAATCTTATATTCTCACAAGTAGACCCATAACATTCCCCCTCAAACTAGTTAGAATATATTGTAGAACCCCAACTTGTTGCAAATACACTCAACTTTAGGCTCTCTTTACTATTTGGTGTAAATCTGCCAAATAATCATTAATGCCAACAAAAGAAAAAGTGATGATCTCATTAGATTGCACTTTCTCTCTAATAAAGTAACAATTTGTCCTCTCATCCTCTTATGAAATGCTGTATAGTATCTCTATGTATTACAGCTTGATTGTACAGTAAAGATTCATTTGTTCTAAAGGGGGATATCCTAGCTCGGTCTTTAAGTGATTAACCCAAATGAGCTAGTAGATTGCGGCCGTTATGGTCTTATATTTTGCCTTTGAATTTGACCTTGAAACCATTGTTTGTCTCTTGCGTTTCCGAGGGATAAGTAGACCCATAATATAAACCTATTTACATTTCCCTGTATAGAAAGTATAGGTATTGGCCTTTTTCTTCAAAAATAAGTTCAGTTATCTAGTACAGAAGAGACAATTGTCACCATAGGACCCATAACTCATTAAAAGATTGGAACCAGCACTAGTATCATCAATTGTTTCTATGAATGCTTGTCCATTATCTAGTACAGAATATAAAAAAAATGAAACGGTCAATACTTATCCTTGAAAATGATAAATGACAGAAAATGAGTATTAAGAGATGCATTGGACCAGAGTTTCTAAAACTGTTGCAGGTTTTATATTACGCATGGCTGTCTCCACTTTCCATCTGATGAATTGTATAATATATAGAAAACTATAAAGATGAGATAGGAGTTAGATAATTGAGATTAAACACTTGCTGTATATAATAGTTGGATACGTACTAAACAATTACAATCTGCAATACTAACTCCGAAATTGATTTTGAAATGAATTCTGATGGTTTGTATTCTCAAAAGATTTCGACACTAAGGTTTACATGTCATTCTGTTTTGGTAAAGCATACTATTTATAGTCCAGTTACAGACAACAAATATTGTGCTAGCTGAAAAGCACAATGCATCAGTGTGATTGATAACAAATTGATTCATGTCAACTACTGAGAGAGGATTAAGTCACCTCTTTTAGGTCTCACATGGTTAAGTGAGACCGACTTGAGCATGATAGGTATCAAGGGGATCCCACCTAGATGCCTAATACCTTGGCATTTTGGGCCCCTTGGGTTTCTCTATGTTACTTAAGTTGGTCTCACATCTATGACCATGTTGGGACAGGATAGCATGAGATGGTGAGAGGGTATAAGAATTACCTCCTCTCTTAGTTTCACATGATTTAGTGAGACTTCTGCAAAATGTTAAATTTCATGGGGTGCTGCCTAAGCAACTAGGCATTTTAGGTTGCATTGAGCATCCTTGGGCTTCTACAACTATCACATATACTTGGAGCAATGCTATAATTTACATTCCTTGGGCAAATAGGGTAGATCTAGCTGTTCAACTCATTTTCTAAAAACTTTTACATGTAGCCAAAGGGCCCAAGGTAGATGAAGAATCCTAGTATCATGAATAATTGTTACCTAAATATGCCCAGTGAACAAGATATTATTAATCAGTTTGCACACACAAGTTATCTCACTACATGTGCATGTGAATTTTTTTTCTCTTTCTTGCTAAATAAGGTAGCCAAGGGGGCAATCAAATTGTGAAAAATGAATCAAATTGAAAATCAAAATGTACAAACCAAATGTAATTTGAAAAGGTAGAACTGGTAATGAAGTTTTTGAAAGACAAAAAGAATCTTAGAATTACCACAGGAGGCCGTGAAAGAGCATGTCCTTCTGGACCTGTTATACCAAGTTCTATCATTCTCTTCTGTCCTTTAACAACAGCATCTCCATTCTCTGCATGAACCATAGCTATTGCACCTAGGGATTTGCATTTTTCCAAGCCTTGCAGTAAAAGCTCATCACTGACCATCAATGATCCTTTGTAAGCCATAAAGAACTTGAAAGAGTTGATGCCTGATGATTATACAATAATATCTTAGAAAATACCATTGATATTAGTGACAAGATCAACCAGTCATAACTACTCTTTAATGAGCACTGAATTAATATTATATCAATTGGCATTAGTGATGTTACATCCTTACTAACCCTTCTCATTAACCATCTGCTCCATTTCCCTAGAAACACCAGCATCCCACTTTGTGATGGCCATATGAAAACCATAGTCCATAGCTGACCTTTTTGCTTTTTCTACATAAGCATCAAAACCTGCAGTCAAATTCCCCTTTACTGGCATAACAAAGTCAATATGCATGGTGGTTCCGCCTGCCAAAGCAGCAGCTTGGCCAGTGAAGAAATCGTCTTTGGTGAATGTTCCCATAAACTCCATATCAAGATGAGTATGAGGATCAATTCCACCTGCCGTTATCATGATCATAAGACTTAGCGCATTAAGGGGATAATTGGTTCATCAGTAATTACATATATAATGCATCTTTTGCAACAAAATTAAGTTATCACCTGGCATGACATACTTTCCAGTTGCATCAATTACTTTCACATCATCGCCAACCTGTAATTCACAAAAAAACTGAATATTGAAAAGACATGAATGGTAGAATAAGAAATTGCCTGCAGCCTAAAATAAACAAAACAGATCCATTGATTCACACATTTAATGACCAAATAGGAACTGGACAGTTTTAAAACCGTAAATGTGTTTGGCTTAATCAGGTCCACATGAGAAGTTGAAGGGAGTTAATTGTTTTATATGTTTGATGAGAAAAAATAACTAATGTTGTGCCTGGAACTTCAGAGATGACATGGTTCATTGTATACAGCTACACTCCAATAGATTTGATGGATTAGCTATTTTATTAAATCCATTTACTCACCATATGGTCCATGTCCTATACATCTTCTAATAATAGTATGTATCTTTGTGTATTTTCAGAACTCATGAAATACAACTCACGCCTTGCATCTCCTAAGATTCCCCTCATATTCTACAAATCTACTCATACGCAAACGTAAGATTTATTGGATCAGCATGTGAAAATCAGGAGCACTAATGGCATACATCTTGGCTAATACATGAGAAGATGAGGATACTCAATAAAGCCATTTATGAAACCAATTAAATCCCTGGTGTAGAAAATAAATACGATGTGGAAAAGATCATAATGTATTAATGCCACCAAAGTGCAGAAATAGGATAAATGGGCCACCAATGAAATTTTGGCTGGAATTTTAAGTCCTTATCGGTGTGGTTCTAGATTAATATAGGTTTTTTTTTTTCAGAAAGCTCTAGTTTGATATAGTATTTGACAAAAATAACAAAAATGCCCCATCTTTCCCAATCATCAGTACGATTGCAGGCTCTCAGGAAAAATATCAAAAATATTCCTTACACATTTTTATTTTAAAATAATTAGAAAATTTTATTAAAAAAAACCATTTGTAGGCTCTAACTCAATTTAAGAAACAGAAACAAATTTCAGTGTTTTCCTCACACAACCTAAAAACATAGTTTTTTTGGATTAGAAATTGATCTGAATCCCTAAAATAGCTTTAGCAAACCTGTTTAATTTTTAGAGAAATTTACTTCAAGTTGAATCAGACTTCACTTTTCTACTCTTACAAAACCAAAAACTAATTAATAACTTATTGACAAAAGTCTATCGAGTTTAAAGATGGCCTGAATCTTATAAACAGTTGAACCTAAAATAATTTAAGCAAACTGTTAATTTTTAAATTTCAACTTCAAATTAAATCAGATTTCAACCATCAACTCTCCTAATACCGGTGGCATATATACAAAAGTTAATTTGATTTGAAGTTGATCCAAAAGGTAACAGTTTTGTAGCACCGTTCAATTCTGTTTAAAATAATAAAAAGAAGAAAAAGGCACTGCTATCAATTTTGCTTGTTTCTTTAATAGAACGATGAAGCTGCTGAGATAAAATTATTAAGTACAAACCCCTATTTATATCTCGCCAAGACCTAAACTAAGATCGAAACCGAACTCTGCTGTTCTTACGTGACTGCAATAAAATTTGAATAGTTACCAAAAGATTGCCTTTTGCTGAAAAGAAGAATAAGATTTGACTATTTACAAGTTCTTTTCCGTCCGCGTACCAGCGGCCAATTTTACATGGTCAATTATTTACTTCTCATAATTAAAATAGGTAAATAAATATCATTTTAAACTAAAAAAAGTTAATCAGAAATACGATTCAAAAAATTACTTACCCTAATGTTGGGCTTCACGGAGACAATGATACCGTCCTCGATGTACACATCTGAAATTTCCTTGTGATGAGCGTTTACCACAGTTCCTCCCTTGATCAAGATCTTCTCAGAAGACAAAGCACAGACGGACTCGCCTCCGATCGCACAGAACTGAAAGAGTTAAACTCCATTGCCGATCAGAATTCAAAAACCGGAGAATAAAGCAACGAAAGAACGAGATCCAAAAACAAGAAAAACGCCCGACCCCTTCCATCGGATGCCCTTCATAGATAGACAGAAAGACGAGAACAAGCACGAGCAAGCCATCGAGTCGGAAGGACCGCCGGCGAGACGCGAAGGTCATCTTTGGAACCATCGAGATACTGACACCTGAGCCGTACACAATACGTAAATATATAAGCTAGCAATATTGACTAAGCATGGAACTTATCAGAATCATGAATTTAAAAATATATATATATATATACATATAAATATTTTTACAGCTAAAAGACGTAATAAGGGTAATAATATTTTTTAAGTGTTTAAATTTTAAATAAGTTCATAGAATTGCAAACACTTACCCAAAAGAAGAAAGGGGCAAATGAGGTTAACATCTCAATGATGCCTAAGGCAAACTGAGGAAGAACATAAACTTGAACAAAAGCATTAGCATAATCTTTTAATCTCAGGCATCAGTCATTTCTTTGTTCCCAAATGAGTTCGGTGTATATGCATTTTTTTTACAAGCCTTTTTTCTTTAAACAACAGAGACTAGCTCTCATTAAACAAGAACTGCAAGAAACAAAACAGTACACACTGAAAAACAATGCCCCAATTGTATTCTTCAAGCCATCTGATACGAATTTGCACTTCCTCCCCATGAGTACCACCACCAATACGAGGCCTTGGGATTTGCTTCAATCTGCTCCAGAATTACTACACTCTACTAATATCTATTTTGCTTTTATGAATCTGGAAGGCAGGGGTAATCCAGCTGCCACAGCTGCACTGGATGCCTGACCAGTTGAAGTATCCTAGACGTGAAACACAATGGATGCACGAGAGTTTTCCTTCCATAGCACCCTCTTCAACTGTAGATTGTGAGGGGATTGAGCGTTAGAAATTGAAACCGCAGAGTTGTATGAAGTCCAAGACAACAGATATTGGAACACTAAAACAATATTGTTGAAGTATTATAGATTGCCTAAAAGTAGCTATCAGATAGCTTATTAACATTTTTGATGAAGCAGAAGACTCTAAGAATCATTTCAGATGAAGTTTACCTGAAGTCATCCACTTCAAGGGTTCAACAAACAAAGACGAACAGTCTTGGTCCTGAAATCTATTTGATCGATTATTGTTTTTCCTCTTTTGCCAATCAAAGCATGTCTCACCCTCACCAGGTACATGACTAACAACATTCTCTTGCAATGCAACAACTCTCCTGCATTTTTTGCACCGGTAAGCTGTAGGTTGATCTCCTTTGATACCCTCAGAAGGGATGGAATCTGCAGGTAGACCAGGATCTGCACCAAATACTGAACTATCTAATTTCTCCCCTTGTTTATAAGAATGACCTGAAGACAACATTCATAGAAGAAAGGGTGAAAACCTAAAGCTGATAGATACTTGGATGACAAACAGCTGTGTGCATACCAATTGAACCATGAATGCAGTAAAAGTAAGCAAAAAGGCAATTCCAATACAAAGATGATAGCAGTAAAATGTGAACTACTTGTGTGCATACCTAGGAATGTCAATGTGTAAGTATTGGTTTTAATCAAAATTATCACCATCATGATCAGTAAAAACCAACCCTCTTGGATTCAGATTCAAAGAAACATTGGTAATTTGGTACTATCAAGTATCACTTTCCTTTGCCATACCCTAATATAAGTTTCAGTATCATTGTTTAATAACATTCCAATAAATATTGACTGCGAACTAATAGAAATTCAATTAATCATAATACAAACTCCTCTTCTGAACAAATACCTCAGTGAACAATTTGCTCTTCATTTCCATTCCTATCACATCAGATTTCATTATAATCTGCTCCCCCTTATCTTTTTAGTTAAATTGATCTGGTAAAATGTTTGCCTCCATTCGTAATTAATACAAAATTCTTTATTTGTAAGTTCATTTTCTCCGTGTATGTTGAAAAGGTCAATACATAGCATATGCATCATCAATTTTCTCATAACCTAAAACATATTAGTTTTGATCAATTCCTGAGTGAAATGAAATACGCAAAGACAGTCATACTGCAACTGGTACTAAAAGAGAAAAAACACTAGCTATTTAGTTTGCATTACCTAGTAAGCTCATCCCAAATCATCCCTGCTAGTTATTTATTTTGCATTACTTGGTAAGCTTGTCCCACAACATTCCCAAGAATCATTGAAAGAGTAGGCAATGAAATCTTCCGAGCAACTCTCTAGTTAATATTTAGCATTTTGTTTTTCAGACTGCTGGTCTCTACAGCTGTCTATAAAGCATGCAAGCCTCAATTGTGTAAGATGGAGATGCATGCACCAACCAAACTAGGCATCACATGATAGGCAAAAGATCATATATATTTATGTGTGTGTGTTCCCCTCATGTATTCTTTGAGAATCTCTAAAAACCAACTATACATTGGAATTTCATTTTGGAATCATAAAATTTTACTTTGAACATGATATCACAATTATCATGCTCCATGCTGTAATTCAACCGCCATAATAGGTGTTTCATTAGAAATACAATTTTGACATGATAAAAGGGTAAAGTATTGGTCCTTGTGCACTAAGTTGTTCCAAGTCTCCAATGTGTGAGAAAAGAATGATAGAGACAATTATTAAAGCATGTAGCAGCTGCCAACTCCCAGATTCACAGATGGAATTTTTAATACAATAGATAAAAATTATTTCCTGAGGAAACAAGTTTGAAGGGACAATTTCGCCAAAGAGGAAGAGGGAAATCTAATTCATATAGCTAAAATAAATGAATACAAAAAACAAACTGAAAGTAAAAGGCAACCGCATCTCTAATCAAGTTAAATGCAAATTGATTCAGAAGAGCATGGTGGATACAGATTATTTCTGTAGTCAATCAATATAACATGCAAGGAAGAACTATTTGAGGTATTCATAACCCACCTAATACTTTTAAGCGGAAGCGCTTATAAATGGGGCTTTCAGTATCAACTTTGAAACCCATTTCTTCAAATAAACTTAACTGCAAAGAGTTGCATGGGATTTAGTCAAAAGCTTTTCTTACACCAGAGACAGGCTAGCATCCAAAGTTAATCTAACCTGATCAAGAAAACCATCATTTGGGCAAACAACTTCACAAACTTCACGCAGGGATTCAAGTGCATCTGTAACACAACATGCATCGTATTAGCAAAGATGCATGAGAATAAAGGCCATAAGATGTCACCTCTGGAACATGTGTGATTGGTTGCTGGCATGGAAAGAGTATACATCTAATGAAACAAACAAAGAACAAAAAAATCCAAAGTTGCAGACCTTCTAACGATTTCTGTTCTGTTTTCATTAAATATGCAGTTATTACAGCAGCACTGCAAAAACAAAAACAACAAATTGGCACTTAATCCATCGGAAGCCCTGCCATAAGTGAAATTATATTTGACAATCATTATTTCAACAAATAATAAGAAATGACACTCTAGAATGGATAGTTCACCAACAATAAGATTTAGAATGATAAAAATTGTTTCTGTGGCTCAGGAAGCAAGTTGTTTGATAAGAGTTTCTAAACTTATGTTTAAACCTAATGTTAGAATGTTATACAGAATCAGAATACACTACTCACTATGTTAGGGAATGTGATATTAAATGGTAACCTAGATGGCTCACTTGTTTAGCTTGAACGTCACAAAGCCGCCTCTTAACCCTTAAACTTGTATGAAGATTTGTCAGTGTTTGACATGGATGTGTGTTCTCTTTGGTGAATTTATTAGAACATCTAAAGGTTTCAAATGTCATTAACTGTTAGAATGTTAAGACAACTTGAGCTGTATACTTGAACATTTATGCTCAAAAGTGGTGAATTCAGGTGAACCTAACAGGATCCTAAATATCCCTTGAATTTCTACTGTGATTTGCTTTTCTTATACTGATGCGATCTTCTCCGTTGTAGTAACTAGTTTTCACTAAATGATGAGTAATTATTGCAGATTGGCTTCATGCTTGTGCCATTCTTTTAAAACAAGTAGTCAATTAATACATCTTAAACAGAAACAGTATCATTTTCCAAGCCTCAGGAATTTCACATGATATGCAAGATGACGAAATGGCATGTTTTGCAGCATTGTAGAAGTTGGTCCATGCAAACGTAGCAATAACTAACAAGAACAAACTAAGAGGATAATTGAATTTGACTATACAGATTACAGCAGCCAATTGTTTTTCTGCAATTCTATTTTTTCAATTGACATTCGTTGCTCTACCATTGTGAAGTTACAATAGTATAATCACACCTTATTTTCTTCCTTTGCTTGCCAGAGTTATGGTCCCCATAACAATTGAGCACTATTTATTTGCACCCCTTTAACAGAAAATTCAAGACCTTTAACAAGAGTATATCTTCTACAGAACAGAACATATTTATTCTAATGTACCGTTTCGCCTTAATCCCATCAAACAGTACACAATTTATTGATTCGACACAACTGGTAAACAAGACTTATAATGAAAAAAATGTATGTTAATACAAATCTAAAAGAGAAAAAACGGAGAGATCTAAAGTCCAATAGTGTATTTGTTGACAGGGAAACAGGAAAAACCTATCAAAATGGATAGCATATGTTCTTTGAAAAATTTAGGCAGACGAGCAATTCCAGAAGGAAAGGCATACCTTCGCGAAACACCAGCGAAGCAATGCACCAAAACCGACCCCTCCTTCCTCCCCTGGTCGATAAAATCCAAGCACACGTCTAGGTAGTCCAACAGGTCCTCGTCCTCCGTATCCCTCAACGGCACCCCCATCCTCACCAGCTTCAACTCCGGCCCGGCATGCTCGAGCGAATACAGGAGCTTCCCCGGCGTCAGAGACTTCCTCCAGGATCCATCAGCGCCGGCGTACACATCCTTAATCTTCTGGGTGGGTATTGAGATGTCGGGTCGCCAGCCGGAGAAGAAGGAGATGGAGGCGGAGCTGAGGAGCGACAGCACGTGGGTGACCTCGGCGCTCCCCTTCTGGAGCACTTCGGCGGCGGCCTTGATGTCGCCGAACAAGAGGCGGTTGCGGACCACGTAAGGCATCGTCGGCGATCCTGCTCCTCCTCCTCGCTTGAGGTCGGATTCTTCCTTTTGCTCGTCCAAAACCCTCACCTTTCGATCGAGAGACAAAAAAACATAAAAAGGCTGTCGCAGAGGAACGAGTTAGCTAATTAGATTCCATTTTACTATTATTAATTTATTTTCATTTAACTTTTTCATACTTTTAATATTCGATTATATGAAAAGTAAAAAATAAAAAGAGTTTCTTTTAGTTGTAAAAAGAATATCCTTTTTTTATCAAAATTATTAAT
>JBAMIE010172423.1:0-14871 GCA_037177295.1 Kaempferia parviflora | reverse complement strand
AGCATACAAACTCCACAAACAGAGGAAATAAAGAAGCAATCAAAAAAAAACGAAATTAAGAGGGAATCAAAGAGAAGGAGACTAATGCAAGAATAAATGCATCGAACACAAAACCATAAAGTAATGCCATTAACGAAGGCACATAGCAGTGATGAGGAGGTAGCGAAGAAATACTAGCAGAGGTAGTGATGAAGATGGCCGAAAGTTGAGGCGGCGAGGAGGAGGAGGCGGCGAAGAGGGCGACGAGTCGAGGCGCGCACGAGGAGGGCTTAGGGAAAGAGGAAAACAAAGAAAAAGGGGGAAATTCCATTTGCAACGTACCGGACGCGTTGATAAAATTTGTTATTAACTATTTACAGCTCTCGTTAATTATAATATTAATGACGTCACTGTTAATATCTTTTTTCTTCGAATTTATACTATTAACCGTCAATATCCACGCCTGTTAATAATATTATTAACGACATAATATATATTGTTAATATAAAAGTCATTTTATTATAGTAAAATTAGTGTATGATTATACCGACAATCTTCTACACCAATAAGAAGCTCATCGGGTTAATCTCTATATCTACAAGAAATCAATTAAGTAAAATAATGCACTAAAGAGGTATTAAAAAGGAGGTGTGAATTGGATCTATAGGTTCCCCAAAATCTATGGCTTAGAAGTCTAGGTCAATCAAATTCTAAAGAAGGGAAAATGTGCTTGTTATATCAAATTTATTTTTAGATTCCTAATTCTCCTCTAGAGTGATGAGTATAAGTGGAAAAATATTGAAGACTAGGGAGAGAAATTCCAATCGGTTGAAATAGACCAAGAAGGTAAAAGAAAACATATTAAACTTTTTTTCTTTCTCCTTTTGATAGAAGAAGGTATATACCACAGGACTCTTCTAAAGGTCAGATTTCATAGCAACCTCATTGGAGGCATAATTGGTAACCTTACTACTGGAATAGCTTGTCATTTGGTTCTATAATTGACTTGTGGGTTTTACAAAATAAGATGATTACATGGTAAAAGGAATTAAGGGGAAATGCCTAACATAAAGATATCAAAGATACATGAGTTGAATTTTAAAATGATTTGGAGGAGAAGACAAAGCCCAACTTTTGAAACTCCTATTAAAAATAACATATGTTAGAGGTCAGTTAAAGGCTCTGTCATCTGATATAGAAGAATATATATAGATATATTGATGTTCATTCTATCTAGTTTATCAACATATATGATGAATGACTTAAAATAAGTCTTCTATCAGGCTTATGGCTTGATCAAATTTGAGCTCAAAAATATGAAAAGGGATAACATCCTTGACATGTTCTATATGACTAACTAGAAAAGGTCAAAAAGACTAAGCTAAGAGCTATCTCACTAGAAGAAGAGGAGAACATTGAGCAAGGAAGCTGTTGGGATGGAAGCAAAACCAAGTTTCACTAAATCAAGAAGAAAGAGAAGGTGAAATAAAAGGGAAAAAAGTTTATACTTTGATGCCTTAAGGAAGAAACTAATGTTTTACAAGTCTAAAAAATCAAAACGATCTTCAATATATATTAAAAGATTAAAAAAATCCATTCAAGAAAAACACCACCCCCACCCTTATTACAATATTACAAAACCAACTAAAACATGATACAAAAACAAACAATTTTGAAAATTTTTATTCTATTTTACATTATTAGTATTATTAGTCTAGTTAAATCTGAAAACAGATCAGTTGAATTGAGAAGTTTAAGCCAAAATCAAAATCAGCAAACTTTCCAACCCAAATGATCAACTGAAGAACAAAAACTAATAATATTGAAAATCAAATTGGTAAAATTATATATATACATGCTAAAATCTGTTAGATTTTGGTTTGGATTCTCATCACTTGTAAGAGCAGCATAGGGTGAAAAAGAATGAGCCAGCAAATTAATTAGAGAGGCCACAGTAGCCTGAGCACTGCTCCACTCGATGGTACCTTGTGTGCATGCAACAATGCAACAACATTGCCCTATCCCTATCATGAAGTCATGAGCCAGTGACATCCATGCTAAAGTTGCTTCCACTTCATCATTATTATTCCACTTCTTCTGCCTTTTCCCTTTTTCCATTTTTCTTCAATTTGCTCTCTGTTCTCTGCTCTCTGCTCTCTGCTCTCTGTTCTCTCTGCTTTTCCCCTGAGACAAGTAACAAGTAAATGCAACAGTTTAAATATAAAAATTGAAATATAAGTGTACAATGCCTAAAGGCCAATCCTACTACCCTGCCAAATTTATTAGGTCTGCCCAATTCTGCATGGAGGCAGGAAGAATTTTCAGAGGTTGCCAGCGACTGACTAGGCTTTGAAGTACTCAAACTGAAAAGCAAAACAATCAATACTTTTTACTCTTTGTTCTCTTCTATTCTTTCCCACCAGTTACTTGTCTCTGGAACTGAGCCACCACCTCTTTCAGCCACCACCAACTTATCTTGCTTATCTTCTTCCTACTTAATTACCTGCTGCAGTGCAGGATTAAATAATTTCTTTTTTTAAAGAAAATTCTTACTTTTCTGATAAATATGGTTTGTTTGAGCAAACAAGTAAACAAGCAAGCAAGTAAAGTGTGTGCGGCATATAGCCTGCCATTTAGGTCCTCTGGTCATGGGTTCATAGTTCATCCCTTCTTTTGGAGGTTTCTGCTCTTCTGCTGCTTCTGCCTCAAATAGTTGACTCTATGACAAGAAAGAAAGAGAGAGGGACGGAGAGGTGATGATACTGCACTACCCTCGAGACCCATTCAAAGCGTAGCTGCATTAGAAGGCTAAAATTCTCTTAGTTCGTAAGAAAAAAGGGGAATAAAATGGTCCAAAACACCAAAAGTTTTGACACAGGAGTGGTAAAGAAATCTGTGCTCAGAGATTCTATAGCCGTTTTCTTGTGCTTCTTCCCATGATCATAACTTTGCCACACCCAAATCTCTCTCCCTCTTAATTTTTTTCTTTCCAGGTCTGTCTCTAGTTTGCTGAGTCAAAAGCTGTGTGTAGCTGCAACTTAATCATGATCATTTGGTTAAAAAAAAGTGATGATAATTAAATGAGGAGAAGGATAAAAAAAAGCTCCCTTTTCAGGTTGAGAGAAGAAAGATGAGAAGCAGCACACAGGAAGTTTGTCTTCTTCCTGTGTAACTAAATGTGTATATATTTTTCCCCATTGAAGTCATTTGGATCAGTTTAATAAATCCTCCTCGTGATCCTCAAGACCTCCCACTCTGAGTGTTGCGTTAAACCTCGACAGTCCCAACGATATTTAGAGACACCCATGTAGGTGCAGGAGTAGGAGTAGGAACAGGAAAAGAGAGCAAGAGCAGCTCAAAATCAATGCTTGAGGCGATTTAGAAAGATTAATAATAAACAAGCAAAGAGGTGGTTTGTTATAAATATAGCAAGAAAGGAAGGAAGGGCCGATCGAGTTGAGGCTGAGGGGAGAGATGGGGAACTGTGGGAGGAACGGTGCCGTCAGGCAGTACACAAGGTCCAAGGTTCCTCGTCTCAGATGGACTCCTGACCTCCATCTCTGCTTCGTCAACGCCATACAGAGGCTTGGAGGCCAAGACAGTATGCACATGCTCAATCTCTTCTTCTTCTTCTTCTTCCTCCTCTCCCTTACATTTCAGTATCTGTCAAGTTTTGATCTCCCTGTTACTGGCTGCCATTTCCAGAGGCCACTCCCAAGCTTGTGCTTCAGCTCATGGATGTTAGAGGCTTGACCATCTCCCACGTCAAGAGTCATCTCCAGGCACGATAGTTATTACTTAGCTTCTTCTCATTCATGTCTCGAGCTTTATGAAAATCTTCTATGGTTTTGACCAGATGTATCGAAGCTTGAGGAATGACTTGGGCAGGCAAGGTAACTCATCTTCCTAATGTCATTAGTTGTTGAAAATCTAAAATACATCTTTCTTCTTCTTTTTTTTTCCTTCTCCCTTTCGGTTCCAGTTGTGCTTCCAAATTGTCCAGTTTCCTTCTTTTGCCTTGTTTTCCTGCATGGATGAACTGCGAGGTTTGATAGTGGAGTTGATGGTCATGGCGTTTTCCTTACTAATTTAAGATTTAATGAAACTGCACCTACAACTTTTGTCCTTTATGTTTATATGCACGCTGGAGGTTAGCCAGCTGAGTAAATGGCTGATTAAGTTCATATTTAGTTTGTGTGATATTATTTTAAGGTTGGGAGGCTAACCAACCCATTAACTTTTATTCCTCATCTTGTTTGTCATTAGAGTTACAAGTGAGAAAGAACTACACATGCCATGACAATGATGGAGGTGGTGATGAGGAAGA
Source organism: Kaempferia parviflora (assembly GCA_037177295.1). Lineage (NCBI taxonomy): Eukaryota > Viridiplantae > Streptophyta > Magnoliopsida > Zingiberales > Zingiberaceae > Kaempferia > Kaempferia parviflora. The sequence goes on along the minus strand of JBAMIE010172423.1, from coordinate 10,565 downwards.
TGATGGTGGTGGTGGTGGTGGTGGTGGTGGTTCTTCCTCCTGTCTCTGGCCAAGACACACTAAGCAATTCTCTCAGCCTTTGTACTACAGCAGTAGCACCCTCCCTTCTCTGAAAAGGTTTGTGAGTTAAGCCAAGCTAAGCTACTTTTTTCCCTCCACTTCTAAGTTCCAACAGTATTGACAGCCAATTTGCCACATAAAAAGACAAAACTCCCACCTACTGCATGCTTCTGCTTCTTCTTCTTCTTCTTCTTCTTCACTTTTTCTTTTCATTCCATTTCTGTTTTTTAATTTGTGAAAAAAAATTGCAGGGCAAGGATGGAAACACAAACAAGCTTCAAAAGCCAGGCTGGTGCAGCCACCTCCTTTCGATGCTTTGATCATTGCATGCCAGCCTTGGGGATGGAGAAGAAAATCAAAGAGGAAAGGATCAGATGGCAGAAAGATGCTCCTAACTTGGCATTCGATCGCCCCCTCAACAAGGCCATTCCTCCTGTGGAAGAATCTATCCATTTTAAGGTAAGCCACAAAAGTTTGCTCGCACAAACCTCTGCAATCTTTTTGCATAATATATATATAAATTTTTTCTTACTTAATATTATAATATAATCCATAAACTCTAAAATAAAAATATATATATATCCTTGGATGATCGATTTCCTTCCCCATCTTGTTGGGTATTCAGCATGCATGACAGAGAGAGACTCGATCAGCTTGGGATCCCTCCTGCTGCATGCCCATTTTACAATATCTCTACGCCATGATTATTCTTTCTGAGCTCGTCCTTGAGCTACGAATATTATTAAATGCCCTGCAGAAACTGCTTGAATTGCATTTATTGGTTGTATAATTCTACAGCCAACAAGTTTCTGCGATTCAATAGGTAAAAGAACAAACAGGTACAAGCTACTATATACATGCAATAGGACTACAGGGATATTGTGCCAGCACTTATTAATGTTTGACAGATGAACAAAGCCTTTTCATTGCGTTTCATTATGTGTGTATATATATATATATCGTATCTATACTCTATCGAGGATTACCTGGTGGAGTTAAGAATGCTATTTGACCTATGCTAATTAAACTGGTGGCAGAGCAACATTCTTTTGGAGAGCGAAGAGGCTGGCCGATGTTCGTTGTCCCTCTCATTGTCTTCCTACTCTACTCAAAGTAATGAGGCGAGCAAAGGAAGTTTGGGGTTTTGTTCTTCCACCTCGGCAGGTAGAAACGTCAGTGACTGTTCCGGCGACAGCCGTAGAATTAATTTGGATCTCTCTATGTCCATCTGCAGTTCATGAGTTTCTTTCCGGCCAGCCATTTGTTGTTTGCGCTACTATGATAGTTAATTCGTTCGTTGAGTGAATGGACATGAAGCTTCTGAGTACATGTATACTTTATGAAGCTTCTAAGAGCTCATGGGGACCTGACACAGTGTAACTGATGAGCAAGAGATGAGGCACTAAATTGCTCGTCTATTATTGTATAATAGCTACATATTTGAGGATTGTTTGTGGTTAATTAACTTGAGGTTCTATGTACCCTTTTTTTGTGCATGTTGCTAACAATGAATGGTTAGCACCAAATTTACATGTTCATCGAGCATGTGGGTTCCATCCTCAATTTGCATGAGGTAAATGAAATAGAAGTCAAGGCCGTATTAGAGAAGGAATGGTGGTGATGCCACCTTTGATTCGACATTTATTAATCTTCTATCATTTGTGGCATAAGACAATTCGTTCAGCCCACTATTCCGTCCCTAAGCTAACACAGAAAGAGGATTAACCTTCCATCATTGGAGATTGCCTTGGTGTCTTGAATCATTGATATGATGATAAGTTCTTTGGTAAAATCTGTCAGAAGTACTAAATTCTTTGATTTGTCTCTCTCATAGGTTGCAATCAAGTACATTTGTAAAATAAAATCCACTTATAAAAGTAAAATCTAAAAGCAATCAAACAAATGGTATGCAAAACAGTAGGATTAACAACCAACAACCTTATAACTGTAACTGGACAGTTATATAGCAACAAAAAAATGTGCCTGAGAAACTTGACAAATATGTAACGTTCAGTTGAATGTTTATTTTTTCCCTCATCCCTGTGCCCTGCAATTTGTAATTTACCAAATCTGCTTTAATGTCTCATGGCCATCACACATCCAAGATTTTTCCAAGAACATGTGAATGGTCCATCGAGTGAACTATTTTTTTGTGCAGTTTCCTCCCTCAATGCACATTTAGTTCCGATTAAAAATACAATTACAAAATTAAATCCAAAAATGACTAATCGACCAACCCAATATTAATATTTTTATCTCAAGAACAACAGCAAACATTACCACCAGTACGATAGCCAACGTGACTGCATCTCACATGGATGTGTCGCATGCTTGATGCATCACTGCCACCCTACTCTTTCCTTCCTCTGGTGACACAAACTAGTGATCTGCTGCTGTTCTCTGCAAAAAGATGCATGTAGCCATGCACGCGTGCATTGCACTCAGCTGCGGACATGCTCTATCATATTTTTCACTTGATGCTGAACTGAAAGATGCACAACAGGTTTGACGGATGATGATACATGAAAATGAGACAGATCTCCAACCCTTTTCTGGATCACCACTCACTATTTTCAAAAGCTTGGTACCTTTTAGACAGACCATATGCGATGGCTGTCCAAATCACCAGAGCATGGCCAAAATGGTTTTAAGATACAGTCGAAATCATCAAAATATAATATCTCATGCAAAATGCATAATGGATTAGATGAAACATATGATGCATCCATTGGTCAAAAAGTTGGGAATGAGAGAATGATTTCAAGTCTCATAGCCACTTAAGTGCTTCAAAAAGCAGCTGCTGTGAAGCAGAAAGGCACTTCTATGACGTTCAATTTTGTGGAATATATGAACCAAAAAAGTAAACAACAAATATTTTGGATATCAATACATGACATGAAGGCAAGCCGACAATGGAGGCCATGTTTTTAAACATGAAATGTGCAACATTTCTTCGACAGTAAAATAAAGTAAATTCATCCTGTGCAATACATTATACGTGCAGTAATTGTTAGGACTAAAATCTGCCACATGAGCACGCTGAGTATTCTTTTCAACAAATAATGAAATTTTATATCCATAAAAAAATAATCTGACATATCATATCTTGAAAAGAATTATTTCCAAAACTCAGAACCTCAATGTTACATATTACTCACAACAGATGCCTAAGCCAGGATCTTGTGTTTCCAGCGCCAAATATAAAAGTTGAATAGGGCAAACAAGAACCTTCCTGAAGTCACAAAAGTTTAAATCTTTTGCTCACGTGAAGGAATAAATCAATGACTAACTCTAAAATATTAATGGTTGATTGCAGTCTATCTGAGATGCTGGCAATTCACAGGATTTATCATCTTCAAATGCAATAAAGAAATAGAAAATTCTGAATTGAACTACAACATTGTTTAGTTAAATGTGTTTATCAGAAAGCATTGCAGTCTATCTGAGATGCATGACAATGTCATTAAATCTGAAATATACTGACAATTCACAGGATTTATCATCTTCAAATGCAATAAAGAAACAGAAAATTCTGAATTGAACTACAACATTGTTTAGTTAAATGTGTTTATCAGAAAGCAACCAGACTTCAACATGAAAGGCACTGAGAAAAAGTATCCTAAATTCAACATCAGCCTTGCTGTCATGCATTCATTTTCAAGAGTCAGGCAGTGCCATCATTTTGGCCAAAAAATGCCAAAACTTGTCAGCACGCAGAACTAGTCATGAAATTATTTTATTTTTTGCAAAAATAAAAATGCTCACATGTGGGATGCCAATTACCTGAAAATATTTTCAAATTGATACGAAAGAGATGTAAGGCTTCCCTTTGTAACAGCTAATTTTGTTTTTTCATCTACTGGGAGCTAGCAACAGGAAATTAATTAGGAAGACGACGAATAATATTAATTAGAATGGCTTGCAACCGTGACATTGTTGCTCCGTGCATTGAAGGAAAAGTACATCTGAAATAAACGTCCTATACTTAAATGGTATCATTTGTGACCTTTCGCATCAGCAATGAGTGATTTGATGCAAAGCCGAGGTTTGATAGTGACAAATTGAAGTGGAAGAACAGAAACTCCAGCTACTAACAATCCTTGTGGAATCCCTGATATAGGCAGTAGCTCTACGAGCACAGCTACCTGCGTAACCAACACAAAATGACATTTAGTGGTATCAAGGTAAAAAACAATAACTTAACAAGGTGCATTTCAAGGATAACCAAAAATTGAAGTCAAATTATTAAATTTAGGGCATTTGCAAAAAGTGAATAACTATTAATTTAACATGTTGGAGGGGAAATGATTTTGTCAGACAAGGGTAGGCTATTCCTCAGGGATGGTCTATACAGCCAGTTTCAAATTTAAAGATATGATTTTTATATACTGAATCTACTTAACTATAAATGTGCAGAGATGTATAGTTTAGAAGGACACCTCGGGAGATTTGAGATCCACAATTGCATTTTTTGCAACAGCTTTGATTGCCCCTGCAACTGCTCTGAAACATGCATCTCGATCCAACAAAGTTGATGCCTCTGTGTCTTTGTCAGTGCTCTTTTGAGATTTTATCTCGTCGTCCATGCCTCTTCGGTTATATCCAACTGCAAACTAAAGGAATGACTAAATCAATACAAAATCATATTATATTGCAATTGGTGGCACAATGAAACATGCTATTATATAAGAATAGTAACCTGAGTGATATGTAAGTCTACCTAAATACTAACATATGATGTTTGATTATATAGAATTAGTAAACTGTCCAAAACATAGTTATGGATAACTGCACCATAGTCTAATTAAATTAAATAAATACAACGACAACAATCAACTCTTTATCCCACTAAATGAGGTCGGCTATATAGACCCTCCTACGCCATTAGGCTATCTCCTACTATATCCTCATTTATATTTAATCTTATCCTAACAAAGTCTTCTTTAGTCTCGTACTTTCTTGATTAATGTGTATATTTGTTATGGTCTCACAATGCCTAATTGGACATTAATAAAAGTTCTTCAATTTGTAAATCTAACCTATACTCTAAATGTCCAAGAACAGACAAGTTGTGAGTCTTAATTAATTTAAATTGACTGCACAAATTTTATCTCACCATCAAACTCATTGAAAATCAAAGGCTATTTCACTAGTGATTTTCAAATTCTTAAATCATTATAATTATACTATGTATAAGTTCAAGTTTATTCTCTTTACTCCTCACATCAACATGTTCATACCATTATAAGCTCTTTTCTCCTGAATAGTAAGATAAATGTCCTAGAGATGATCAAGATATATATTTTATAGGGAGACATTAGCTTATACCCCAATAAAAAGAATCCATGCCACAAAAATAAACTTGTTGCTTTGGTTGCATAAATATTCATTCCACAATGTTGAACTAAAATGTCGGAGAAAAAAATGTAAGATTAATATCATCGCATTTAAACCATATATCTTGCACAAGTCTGCTGATAATAACATCATAGCTAGACAATTATTTTGGTGGAGTCAATAACTTAATGTCTAAAAATCATTGGATGGAAATATCAGCTAATCCAGATGGCAATCAGCGGAGGTAAAGTAAGATCAAATTTGTCTGATCTGAGAGTTCTTGAGGTTTCCAGCACAAGTGCAGAGCAAGAAAACATGTAGGGAAAAAGTTTTGAAACCCATTCCATTTAGTAAAATCAGTAGAAATCAATGTTCTACAGATGGAATCAGACACACGTTTGTGAATTCGACTAGCTCTCATTCAATTTGACACAAGAGAAGGGAGAGGTGAAGGGTGGAAAAGACAACAAGAAAGAGCATGAAAGAAAATAAGGTAAAAATATTATGTTAACGCAAGCAATTGAGCAGACTTTTTTCATTGCAAGGGTGCGACCATTCAAGAGTTACTACATAGCTGCAAGAGTTACTACAGAGTCGTTGTGTGCTTCTGGGAGGAGGAGATGCCGCATGCTTTGGGAGATAAAGGCCACTCTAGGCATAACTACATCTAATTAGATTAAATTAGCTTATATTAATATGCTTTGTAGGTAGGTGGGAATCGGGGATTATATTTGGAGACTGGGAAGGAGGTTAATATAGTGATTAATTTTTAGTATATTAATTTATATACAAAAATTATCTTTACCTAAGTATTATTTTTTTTCAAATAGTAATTAAATACTATATTATTTAATATTTAAGTGATAATTATCAAAATATTGTTGATTATTAATATAATAATAAATTTTAAATTAATGATTAAATATTATATTATTCATAATTAAATATTATATTATTATAATTAGATCAACTTTAATTATATTGCTATCTTTAAAATGACAAAAGAAAAATTAAACATATTCTTAATAGAAATCTATTAATAGGATATTAATAGTGTATTAATAGGAAACTCATACTGTGCTAATAATTAGCATTCACAATTCCATATATCAACTCATATTTCATTAATTAAAACTTTAACAAACTATGCTATACAGTTAATGTAAATATTCTAATAATTAGTCTGTAAATATTATTAATTGTATTGAGTACTGCATATTAACTACATATTCATTCTAATATATGAAACAATCTTATTTTATAACTGTATTCATTTTCTTTATTTTTTCAATTTCAATATCACCCATCAGAAATCCAATACCTAAAATATCTACCAACCAATATTGATACTGATCTTGCAAAACAATCTAGGCATGAACATAGATAAGTTTTTATTTATTTGACAATGTCACTTGAAACAAAATAATATAAATACTTAATGATTAAAAATAGAAAATTTGAGTGGGACCAATTGACTCACTCAGTACCTGATGGCTACTTCCGGGCTGTCAATATGTAAAATGTATTTAGATCCCTAGGAGCATTGTAAGTTAGTTGGACAATCAGTTCTCAGGGACGAAATTGAGCTAAGGAAAGATGGATGGTTTCCACCTTTTCCTCCCATTTCCTTGGTAGAAAACAATATGAGAAAAACATTGGCTGAGGAAATATTTCCCCAACTTTAGTCAAATCTGCTTGCTCCCAACTCTGGCAGAATACTATTCACACGCGAACATACATTAAATGTGGATAATTTCAGCCAAAAAATAATTTTTCTTTTCAAATCGATTTATTATTCATGCTATTTTATATTTTAATCAAATCAATTTTTTGGAAATTATTTTTTGACTCCCTCTTTCTTTCTAAGGGAACAATGAGAAAGTTTTTCCTACTTATTTTAGTCCCACAGAGGACACTTAATTTAAGAAATCCCCCATTAATTATTTTGCCTACATGGTTTCTTTGTCTAGCTATTTCCCTAATCGTAGGAAACATGGCCTTCAAGTGCACAATGATCATAATATTATTGAATACAGAACTGATATTTATGAAAAAAAATTCTGAACTCTCTACTAACAAAAAAACACATAAGGGATTCATAAAACATACAAAGATGAAGAGAAATAAGGAAGAAAAGTAATTGTTTTTCTTATTACTTCAATTACATCAATAAACAAAATACAGAAATAGTAACAAATAAAAGAAAGAAAACCTAAGAACCAGAAATTACTAAAATCAAAGATTATTTCCTGATTTTATACAATTAGAATCTCAGAGATTATTTCTTGATTTCCAAAGATTAAGTTGGTGCATAAATATTAATCATGCCCAACTTCAAAGTTAGCTATTGCAAGTCCCTTCGTCAGGATGCCATCTATTTGTTGGTTAGAAGGTACAAATGGTAAGCAAATGGTTCCAGCTTCAAGTTTCTCTTTTATAAAATGTCAGTGAATTTCAATATGTTTCATTCTATCATGTTGGACAGGATTATGAGCAATGCTTATTGTAGCCTTACTATCAGTATAACTTCAATGGAAGTTCTACGGTCTTTTGAGCTCTTCGAGTATTCGGTATATCCACAACACCTCACAGATTCTTTGAGCCATTGCTCTAAACTTCGTATTTGCACTACTTCTGCCTACAACACTTTGTTTCTTCTCCATGTTACTAGGTTTCCTCATACAAAGGTATAGTATCCTAAAGTGGATCTCCTGCCATTAATCGATCCTGTCTAATCTGCATCAGTAAGCACATCAACACTCCTTTGATTAGTCTTTCTGAAAAATAGACCCTTTCAAGGGGTAGTCTTCAAATATCTCAAAACTCTGAAAAATTCTGTAGTCTTCAAATATCTCAAAACACTTCCTTTTTCAGAGAGTTTTATGTTATGATCCATGGGGATCTCTGTGGGTCTGCAACTACTCATTCCCTTCTCCTCCAAGTGACCAAGGATATACTTCGTTGAGAGACAACAACACCTTTTCCAGAGAAAGCGACTTCCATACCAAGGAAATACCTTAATGCTGCAAAATCCTTGATCTCAAATTCAATTACTAGGCTTTCTTCAGACTTTCAATTTCAATCATTTATTACCTGCGAGAATATTATCATTGACATACAGTATTACTGCAACAATCTTTCCTTTAGTGGAGAATTTTAAGAACACTATAGGATCTGTTTGTCCTTGAGTGTATCCTTGCTTCCTAATTGAGTAAATTTCTCAAATCAAACTCTCGAAGACTGCTTGAGACCGTAGAAAGACTTTCTTAATTTACGCGCCTTTGAGCCGAATCTGTCCTTAAAATCTGGTGGACTATCCATCTACACCTCCTCTTTTAAATCGCGCCATTGAGGAAGGCATTTTTAGCATCTAATTGCTACAAAGGCTAGTCTAGATTAGCAGCGATAAATAAAAGTACTCTCACCGTATTTAGTTTTACAACAGGAGCAAATGTCTCAGAGTAATCAACACCATAGATTTGGTCACCAATCTAGCCTTATATCTCTCCACTCTGAGTTATACTTCATCGTGAAAACCCACTTACATCCTACAATGTTTTTCATAATGTAACAATCTTCTAAGTATTATTCTTCTCAAGAGCTCTCATCTCCTCAAGCATAGTTCCCTTCCACTTTGGTACTCATAGGGCTGTACAATTTTAGGAATGTCTACATTGAGAACAAGTGGTAACAAGAGATAAACACATTTGAATATGACACAATGGTGGCAAAAGGTGACTGCGCTCGCCCCAGCGCCCCCGCCAACCCATTCCAAGGTCAACATGGAGGAGGTAAATCAAGGGTGGCTACTAGCCCTTGGAATAGTGACTAGCGCATGCGGACATATCTTCAAAAAATAAAGCCCATCATGGCAATAGCCACCCATGAAACAAGCAAGTGTGAGGGGCTTAACATTTTAATATGACACAAATTTTGATATAGGGTGTTAGCAAGATCTGTTACCTTTTTGAAAAGCTATTGGAAGAACTACTTCCTCTTGATACCAACTCAAGTTAATATTCAGCGTTTTAATGGGAAGATCTACACATAATGGTCACAAACTATGTCTGATTTTGGAAATGAAAGGTAAACTTGGATATGTTACACGAGAAGTGACAAAACCAGATGAATTTTTAAATTTCCAGGCTTTAAATCTTGAGTCTCCATCGGCTTTTGTCACCTCTCCTATAACATATCCAAGTTTACCTTCCCCTTCCAAAATCAGGCGCACAGTTTGTGACCATTCTGTATAGTTCTTCCCATTAAAATGTTGAATATTAAATTGGAGTGAATTAGAGGATCCCTCTGTCTAACCATTGAAAGATACCGGTGGGTTTAAATTCGAATTGATAGCAATTTCTCCAAACACCATTGAACCTCCACTCGTGGTGTCTGTTAAGGTGGTCTTCTATGGATTTTGATTTGCCATGAAAAATCCTTAGATTAAGCCTAGCGAGAAGAAAAGTAATTGTTGTTCTTATTACTTCAATTAGAAATTACATCAATAAATAGAAGATACAAAATACAGAAATAGCAACAAATAAAAGAAAGGAAACCTAAGAAATAGAAATTACTAAAATTAAAGATTATTTACTAATTTTATGCAATCAGGATCTCAAAGATTATTTCTTAATTTCTAAATATTATTTCCTGATTTTATGAAATTAGGATCTCCTGATTTTCCAACAAAATAAAATACACAAGTTAATTAAGAAAATGTTTAAACCCCATAAGGAGCCTACCTTAATATGTTGCTCAAGTTTTTCTTTATCCTTACCCAAGTAGTCTTCTATTAGTTTTGAAACAGCTAATTGCAGATCCTTCTTTGCTAGAATGCAAGTTTCTTGAATAGGGAAAATGCGATGGCACCAGCTGTCCACAGAGATATTAGTACACAACCAAATATATCTTCTGATAAGATATCATATGAAAAACTTCTTAAACAGTGTAACTCATGTGGTAATATTAAAGGATAACTGCAAGGATAAAAATAAGGGGTGCAAAGGTTCTAAAATTCCTTATTCAACAATATCAGCAACCTCACTTGCATGTGTGCATTTTCAGCAACATCATGTATATAGGGATGGGTGAGGTTCTACATGGGCCTTGATTAAAATCTGACCCAACATGAAATTTTCATTTTACTGAAGATCCAACTCAGAAACTAT
>JBAMIE010172417.1:0-14876 GCA_037177295.1 Kaempferia parviflora | reverse complement strand
TCCTTCCGATGCCTGCAAGCAATCACACAAATGTCAACACATTAGAGAACAGGCCAGGGAAGGGATCTCCGACTTTGATACTCCGACGCTCAAGTCAGAATGGATCCCAAGACAAACCAAAGACCCCTATATATAGTGGGGGTTCCTCTCTTAATATGCATATCGATGTGTTACCTGCTCAGGGCAAAACACCCATGACACAGACACTGCCACCTTACTTGAACAGGGCACGCCGCTGGAGTACGACTGTCAGGGGGAGACGTGATGTTTTTGTACGACTGTTAGGGTGAGAAGTTTCGCTTGTTTGTACCCCCTGTATAGTACGCCGCCTGCACTTCTGACATCCGATCGTGAGCTCACTATGCGCCAAAAGTAGGCGGAGTGCCCTGAATTCAGTCAGTCGGTCGGGCCTTGGAGCTGGCCAAGCAGGCTACTTTGACATCCGTCGCCTTCGTAGGGAGGACCGGTAGGTCAGCCGGGCTGCCTGCTTCAAGTTCCGTTACCTCCGCATGGAAGACCAGTAGGTCAGCCGGCCGGGCCCACATCGTCTGTCCCATTGACTGCTTCTGTTAACTGTACTTCAATTCCACATGACTCTTTCAATCTTACCGCATCAATAATAGTTATAATATAACTGGTCCTCTAATATTCATATTATAGCATCTATCAAATTGTACTACACATACTTTGTAGCTCCTAGTGCACGATCGATTTAGAAATTAGATGAAAACTTTAGACTAAAATTAATCATTCCGAAGACCCGATTTTTATCCTAAATTATATTTTAAATTTACCGATAAAGAAGTTGAAGTGTGTACGCCTGAAATACTCAATCAATATTCACGCGGAGAAAAAAGCACTCCGACTCCAAAAAAGGTTGGTTTGAGATTTTTTTCCCTTCTGCGGACGTGGACACCAACCGGCCTCTGCGACCTTACATACGACTGGCGGACTGGGCGTGCCCCCCGCCCCGGACGATAATATACAAAAGTTAGTTGGCGGCGCGGAGGCAACACACTTGAATGGTGCAAACCCCGGCTGCGTTGCTAGTAGGATCTGGATCATTCAAGTAGATCTGAATGGCGACGAGCCGAATTGGAAGAGGTTCTTACAGTAAACCTTGTTGGAGAGATCCGCCGGGAGGAAGGGAAGGATAGAATGGTCTGTGGAGGTTTGGACTCTGCGAAAGGAACAACGGCGCCGTTGGTGGGGAGCGACCTTCCTTCCTTCTTTCGACGCCATCACGCCATCAAAAGTCTGCATTTATCTTCCTTTAATTCTCTGCATAGCTTTCTTCTTCCACTCGCGGTTAGGGTTCGAAATCTCTGAACCCGTCTCAGAGGTAGGCGCCCGCCCGACTCCTTTTTTCTTTTTTCTTTTTTTTTTGCTTGCTCGATGTTATGCAAGCTCGACGAATTGCTTTAAATGCTTGCTTGGTTCTTGGGAGATACTCTTTAAGTGCTTATCTTTGTGGCCATGGGTTATGTTGCTAGTCGAGAATCTACGGCCTGTTAAAAAAACTTTTTTTTTTCCCCCTATGGTTGAGGATCCTTAAACTTACTCATTCCTTCTAATAAGTTCATTTTGTTTTGAGTGTGGTTGATAAGTTGGTCCTTGTTTTGTGTGGCATCCGCAAGAAAAGTATTTTCATCTGTAACTAGGAGAGAGTACATGGTGCAAGGTAGGTTCCATCGTCAAAACTCCGAGTGAGATGGAAATTTGATGGATTTACTTTATTTTAATTGTAGGTTCACATTAATATAAAATTGGGCTTAGAATTAAATCTAGGAATCAGTTGGAACAATCCTTAGCGAGGAAGGGAAGGTCCAAAAACAATTTTCACTCTTCATTCAGTATTTAACTCTCACAAATTTCCCTTGAGCTCTGTTTTGCATTAAAAATATAATCAAATATATCTTTTTGGTCAAAAAAGCTTTGTGAAAATCTTTACTGATTTTGTCTACTTAACAAAACCATGAAAGCTTAACAACTTAAATATATGGTGATGAGTCCTGTGCATAATTGTGATTGATGCATGTTTCCCAGGTAGGTCTAAATTTTCATGCAATTGATTGTATCTTTTTTCCTTTGTGTAGGGAATTTAAGATTTCTATATTCTGGAGGAAAATTGACCTTAAAATTTACTATGGTTCATCATTCAACTAGAGAGGAATCATCAGAAGAAGCAGGAAATGTTCAGCCATTGGGAAGATTAGCTACTTTATCATATGGTGCTGGTCACATGCTAAATGATATCACATCAGCATGCTGGTTTACTTATTTGTTGTTGTTCTTGACAAATATGGGATTAAGTCCAAGGTAATAGAATGATGTTCCAGTGTTCCCTTTGCTTTCAACTGTTTATTGGATTTTTTTGTCTTTCCTTTTTCTTTCAATTAGTACCTGCACATTGACAGAATAAAGTCACTTTGGTGAGAATATATTTTTGTCATCACTAAATTGAGTATGTCATAGAATTTGTCATTACACCTAAACATGTTATGTTCAATCCATTTGTTTGTTATATCTGCCACTTTTGATCTTCATTCATATTGGAATGTAAAAGCGTAAAAACAAGTTATTTATGAACAACTTATGGCAATCATTGATGGTCTATGCCTTCTCTTTTAGATTGGCATGGCTTCTTGTGAAATGATATGACCATAAAATGTTACTCATAATGAAAGAAATAAGAGAAATTTTCCATAAGTTTTGTTGTGCCATATACTCATTGACAATCGTAAATATTATTTCATTTCCTTATCCTTTCTTTTCTTATTATACTTGTTGATCTTTAATTTCTTCTCTATAGAGTCATTCATATTTTTGTCTCCTTTCATTTCTGGTTTTATTAATGAAGGAAACCAAGCTTCTGAAAATCTATTTGGTTATTCTTGCATGCCTCTGGTGGAAAAGAGACAGAGATGAACTTTGATTGATTTTAGTGTTTGAAGAGTAACACGTTATAGATATGCAAAATTTTGGGAGAAAGGTTAAAGACTGCCCAAATAATTCAACTATCATTGGTTATAAGAATCTCTACATGGCTAGGTTCAAACAAGAATATTCATAAGATCAGGATTAAGATTTCAACCCATGCCGAAGTTTCTCATCCAAATAGTATGAATTTTTTTTTTTTTGAAAAGAAAAAAAGAGAACACTAAACTACATACTAAGATCATGCTAAATTTTCAGTCTTCGATGGGAATGACAAAACATTGTCCCCGTATTGTGTTACTTGACATGCTTTGGCATCCATCAAAGTATGACAAAATAAGTTTATATGAGTTTTATTTCTTAATACCCTTTCACTTAATGATGAAAATAAGAATACAACAATTAGATAGTCAATTAAATTAAATTTTATCGACACAAGAAATGCACGAGAGACCTTGTCGATCAACATTGAGTTTCATTAATTTACTAAAGCAATACATTTTGACAGTGCTACCCATTTCAAACCATGCATATGATCAGTAGGATTCAGCTTATGCATTGGTATATCACATATTCTTCCAAACTAAGAAAGTAATTGAAATAGGGAGTGTCTCATGTTAGACAAAATTGAAGCCATACATTGGTTTTGCGGAGATATGTTGGCTAATGTCACAATGCATCATCTTAATTATTCTAATTTTTTGTTACCTAACAAACTCTTTCAAATTTTTTTTTGGGTGATCAAAACTGAGAATAGGTATGTGATATGTAAACAATTTTTAAATATTACAGGGATGCAGCAACTGTCATGCTATCTGGCCAGGTTGCTGATGCTTTCACCACAATATTTGTCGGCGAGCTGGTAAATATTTGTTTTTTTTATTTTTTCCAATAGATATGTTAGATTTATATCACAAGTATAATAGCATTCTATTATAAACATACTGTATCAAATTTTCCTAGTACCTTCTGACCAAATTTCTGAACCCTCTGTTCTATGTATAATTTTTAGTTTCACTAAACCTTTATCTATTTGTTAGTTGATTGTTTACAGATTTTGATTGTTGAAATAGATGACGTCTTCTTCATACAATATATCCATGTATAGGTTTTGAGAGTTCCCTACATTCTTTTGTTTATCAAAATAATGTTAGAGCTCCCTATATTTGTAATGCTAAATTTCTTTGTATTATTATTCTGCTTGCAACAAATTGGCACAATTTAACATGTGATTTGTTTCTTTCCTTGTGATTTAATGCAACTTGAGTTATCATGAACCATAAACTTATCAAAAGAAACTCATAAATGGGATTCACCTATCTGAGAAATATCCTTGACAATGAATTTTGTTTATATGACAACTTTGGGCTGTCTGATTAAAAGGTGCAAGTATTTATTTGTTTGATTTACCAGGTAACTGACCTATAAAATCTAGTTTAACAGGTTGAATTTGAACATGAAAATGAATAGTTAGAAGGATAAACTCTCTTAAATTTCTTTAAATGATATTATCCCATTCCTTAAATGATAGTTTTTGACTCCATATCTGCAGCAAAAAGAATTTTAATGCATGAGGTCATCGTACCATTGTCGTTAGTTATGCTTGTCCTAACTATTTAAGGTCAGCTATACGTTTAGACAATTTTTAACTCATGTTATCTAAGCCTAATGCAACTATAACCTCTTTTCATATGGGATTGGGATTTAGGACTGACAAATATCATGCTAAAATCTTATAGAGAAACTGTGGTGAAAGAAAAGCTCATAAGCGGCTAACTCTTCTAACATACTAGCTTGCATAGTGTGATTTCTAAATTTTAATGAAATACAATGTGACACTTTCTGAAAAGTGTATTTGTTGCACCAGATAGACCGCTATGGACATTTCAAACTATGGCATGCTGGTGGATCTTTATTAGTGGCTGTCTCTTTTTCGTCAGTTTTTGGTAGTTGCCTTCCCTGTAAAGTTATGGGCAGCAATTCCACTACATTGCAAACTATTGGTTACAGCACCTTTGCTGCAATCTTCAATGTAGGCTGGGCTGTTACGCAAGTTTCACATATGTAATGCTCTTCTTGGAAGATTCTTTTTAGTTATCTATTGATCTGTATCTGACTGTTAATCCATGATTTTTCCTCCGTTTTTCAAGGTCAATGGTGAATTGCATGACTCTTAATCCAACAAGCAGAGTTTCACTTGCAAGTTGCCGTAATGCCTTCTCAATGGTTATATGCCTTTCATTGTCTCTTGTTTATTATGTGTCAAAATGTCAAACTTCTGCAATTAGTGATCTGTTGCTAGATATGGCTCAAATTACTGAAAACCATTTGTTTCAATTTATTGTCATTGAAGGTGGCCAATCTTAGTCTTTATGCAATTGCATTATGCGTGTTCAGTGTCTATGCTAAAGACTATGTTGATATCAAGATCCAGGTAAGTTCACATTCACTCCCAAATATTGTATTTCTCTCTTCTATCTTCTATCTTCTATCTCCTTTTTATTGTACAGTACCGTTGGATTGCATTCGTGTCCATATTTTTTGGATGTTGCTTTGTAGCTGTGTTCCTTATTGGAACCAAAGAACCAAAGTAAGTCTTTTTTCTATGTTCCACTCATATTCTATTGCAATTATTCTTTAGTACCTGTTCTTTCAGCTGTTGAATTGCACAAGTTCAGTATGAGGTATACCAAGCTGTACAGCTCGATGTCATCAAAATTTGTGATAAACTTGGGCTGCTACCTACTTGAGATAATTTTAACAAACTATTGAATGTTTGCATAAACTCTGTATGTCGATCTTAGGCTATGTGTTTTATTTTCGTCATGCAGGTTGAAACTGCAATTTGAATGTAGAAAGCTTTCTGGTATCTCATGGACTCATTGGTTTAAGAAAATTCTCTATTATCAAGTTGCCCTTGTTTATACGCTCACCAGACTAGTGACAAATGTTTCACAGGTAAACATGTTTCCATTTGTTAGTGTGTTGTCAGTTAAGATTTGAAAATGAATGTTCTATTCTTCTTGCAGTTGATTTCTCATGGTGGCGGGAGCTTATGATTTGTTAGGATAGTTTACTACATTACTTGTTATATTATGAGCACATGCATGTAGCTAACCATATTTATCTATGTAATTGAGAAAAAAAATCATGTTGTCCTGCTTATAGTTTCATGTTTTCTTGAATTTAAGAAGAATAAGTTGGAGTGGAAAAGGAATAATATTATTCTATGATAGAGGTGTTATGGTGCTTCCACCTTATATTAGTCTAACATTGGATCTTTTAGTTAATGTTATATTTAACAAAGCAAGATTTTCTTTGCTTCTTTCAATAAAGAATTTGTTTCATGGGATATATTTTGGCAATGCAAATTTTTGGAAGCTTCTTCATGCATTTGGAAACTAAAACTCCCATTTTATTTGCAATTGTTTGATATGATCTCTTTCAACATTGTTTTTTCCTCAAAAATGATGTACACATACTGTTATTACATATTTCTTTCATTTTCATGTTGTATTGATGCGTGCTTTGAGTGGCCAATCTACTATATTTGTTCTGAAAACCATCATTTTGTGATTGTTAGCTGTCAAGAATTCATTTGAAATCCAAATAAAAGGAGTTGGTATCTCTGATTTTATGATTTGGTTGGGGTTTGCAATGACATTTACATCATTTTTTTGTCAGGCACTTCTTGCTTCTTATGTCACAAAGGAATTGGGCATGGGCCGTTCATCAAAAGCTTCGGTAAGAGATAAAATACTTACCATCCACTTTAACCAATTATGTTAACAATGCATGTGGATTCGTATGTGTATGAATCTCTATGTAATTGTAAATATCAACTTTTTTAGTTGTGATTCGCTACTCTCTTGTCCCAATAGCTGAGCTAATTAGGAAAAGATCCGACCATGTATTTATGATATCCTGCTTCAGGATAACACTCCCTGCACAATTAAGCTAGGTCATGGTTCGATATAAGGGAAGAATTGTGATAATAACCAGAGAGAGGACTAGCGAATTAGCACTTGAATAACAAAGAAAAGTAGGGAGAGCAATTTCATGACCTTAGCTCTAGTTTCATGTTTAGATTTGACTGGCTAACCACTTATCTTAATAGCATAAACTATTGTGAAATTGTCTAATTTTTAAATTTATTCATTAAAATGCACTAACGGTTTATTACATACTTGATTATCTTGATGGCATAAACTATAATGAAAATGTACCTTCCAGAAAAATGAAGGAATAAATAACAAATAAAGAGAGAGAAATCTATTTATACCCACAAGACAAGAATTTTAATGCATCATTTGCAATGTCTTAAACGTGAATAATTTTTCCTTTGGCGTTTATTACATGTTTGATTATTTTAAAATGAATAGTAAAACACTACTTATATGACATGAATTATTTGTAGGAAATACTTAGTTGTAAATTCCAAAGTTTAAAATACTGTGTCGTGTCTCCCGGAACGGGCACCGGCTCGCTAGAGGTACTGTGGCTTTGGAGGATGCCTCTCGATGACCTCGCGTAGGCCACGGGCGGGCCTCGTGGCCGCTGCAAAGGCTTTGCAATGGATGCGGGCCTCGCGGCTGCCGCAGATGCCACGCACGGGCCTCACGTTTGCTGGCAGTACCAAATACGGCAGAAGAACAGTCAACTTAGCCTTTAATTAAAAAACTTTAAGTTAATAATTTCAATCAACTCTTAGCTATAGTTGGGGATAATTTAAATAGTCTTAATTAAACCATAATAAAACTATCCTATTAGTTTAATATATGTTTTAATTTTTTTTATTTATTTTTAAATTTTTTTTTTTTAAATATTTAGATTTTTTATATATTTTGTATTTAAAAAATATCGAAACCATATCAGCATGATACAATATAATACCGAAACCGTATCGTTCCGGTTCAGGACCGAAACCTCTTGGTAGATTCTTCAAAAGTTTCAATATTAATTGGAATTTATAGTAGATTGTGCTCGCGAATATAAATTCTAATATTTTCCTCCTTTAATCTCAGGTTCCTGCCATAATTTATATTTGTAGCTTTCTGGTGTCTGTTGTTCTTCAGGTCTGTCTATCTTGATGTTGATATCTTTTGCAAGTGTTAATAATTTAATATCTCTAATATCAAGAGTAAAACATGGAATTAATGCAGGAGATTAGATGGTCTGGATTGCGCCTTAAGATCTTCTTTACTGCTGGAGCCATTCTGTGGATCTTTTCTGGGGTAGGAGTATTTGTTCTTCCTGGCAGCATGCACAACCTGATGTACCCTCTATCTATGATCATTGGTGCTGCTAATGCTTTGATGATGGTATGTTTATTACATTATATGGCACAAGAACTTCAAGTTGCTTGTCAAATATTTACCTCATCTGTACAACATATTGTTAAAAGAAATAAAAAAGGAAAAAGAGGCTCCTTTATCTAGAAGAGGTTGTTTGTCCCAAATTGATAACTTGTATGGAGAAACAAAGTATATATTTCAATCAACAAGACTGCAGTCAACATAGTGTTTCATTATTCCTTCTTTTTTGAAGGTGAAGTGGGAAACTCCGTCCTAGTTAACCCCAAAGAATTGGATTTTGAAATGTAAATGTAAGGGGAAACCTCCTATGAAAACTATATGATTTGTCATTCCTGGCATATCAACCCAAGTAGGCTACTGGTTTATTTACTAGTCACTAACCATCTCAAGGAATCCTAACAAGGTTGACAAACAGTCAACATGATATCATCAACATAAACAAAACTCTACCACCCCCCTAGGAATAACAATTATCCATTGTAATATGGGATCAATTTCTCATGCATCATGATAATTTTTTAAAATCATGCTCACGGACTTCATTTTGGAACATAGACTCTTCTGAAAGTTCTTACTTTTTAACTTTAGATAATTAAGTTAGTATCAAGTGAGATTTAGCACTCTGCATTGACACGTGGTACAATGGTTGATGCGGTTTGAAATATATTTGTGGATTGTCTTTTCAAGTTTGCATAAATGTAACTCTCCCTAGCCCGCTATTTGCTGGGACAGAAAGTAGGGGAGAGAAAATTTAGTGAAAAGGAAAATAAATTTTGTAAAATCTTATTTCTTTGGGAAAAAAGTGAGGAAAGAAAGTTGGGAAGATTAAACACCTAACTTTTTCTGAACCTACGAAGATTTTTTTAAAATTTTCTCTCGTGAAGTTACCTATCTATCCCTTCTCCCTCTAAAGTAGCACATCATCAACAAGCCCACTCGAAGTCAGTGTCAACTACTTAGTATCAGGTGATCTACTCCAATGGAACAACCTCTAGTTTACCCCGCATGGACACAGACTGTTGATTAGGAGTCCATTCCAACTCAAAATGAATAATCACTTTAAGAGGAAACGGTCTCTTAGTAAAATAGACAATGAGAGACTCAATCTCCCATGCCCTTCCATGTCTCGTAAATATGGATCTAACTTTAATCTGTTGTTCAAGTGAGCTGAAGCCCATATAATTCCAAAATGGCTAGTCATTTAGGAGGGAAAAACTATCTTAATATATCGGCAATATGGATTACTGGCCCATGCCCGTGAATTTCAACAAGTACATTGAGAACCTTATATAGGCTCAATGGACCGATGGATCATACCCATGAATTCTGATAATTACATAAGGAGCCTTAAAATCCAATTAGTTAGAGATTACATAGAGAAAAACAATTCTTGAATTACTAATACTAATTAATCCAACCACTAGATACAACATTGTACCTTAAACTGCTTATGATCTCCATACAAATTTGCATTGAATATACATTTTTAATTCCGTAGTAGTTAAGCTCTTCTTTCTCATCTATGTCAAACTTGACTTTCAACCTTTTGATATTGAATTTTTATTGTTTTCAATGATTACAAGTTCAATTTTTTTTGACTTAATGTAGTTTTCTGTTTAAAGGCTCATGCTTTCCTTTTATATAATAGCTTTGGGATTGTAAACTGAAGTTTGGTTATACTATAAACTCACTTATGTTAAAGGTTCCACGTGTATCTACCTTTTCTTTGAGTCAGGTTACTGGAATTAGCATGGAAAGTATGCTGGTTGGTGAAGATCTAAATGGAAGTGGGTTTGTGTATGGATCACTAAGTTTTCTGGATAAATTATCGTGTGGCCTTGCTCTGTATGCTCTCGAGTCCTATCAAGGTAAAATGATAAGCAAGTTACATGTGTGATCATGCCATATTAATTGGTCCATATCACCCATCAATTATTTTTTCTCATTAATGATAAGCAAGTTACATGTTTTTAGGTTCATGATGATTAATTAGACTGATGTATCTTCTTTAGACTTTTTTATAATTATGTCAAAATGTTGAAGAATACTGCTTTAGCCTTTGCAATCTCTTGTTCATTTTAGGTTCCTTCTTGTGGGATCCCATTCCTTTTCCCTGTAACTTTTTTCAATTTCATCTAACTATTAAAGCCTCCTGCTGGATACTTTATTTCTTTATCAGATTGTTGTCCTTTTCTAACCATCATAATAACTTCTTGTTACTATAAGATTATCTCTTTCAAGTTCATTACTGTTCTTATTCAATTGGCATCTTTTATCAGGAAAGAAATTCCTTTCCACTTTATCAATTAAATCTAAACTGACAGCCACCCTTTTCACTTCAGAATCATTTGATCTGGTGGGGAAACTTGGCAACCATATCAGCTACTCAGTAACAAGATATGGCCTGGGAGTGATTCCTGCAACTTGTGCTCTTATTTCTGCGGTTATCACATATACCATGAAGCTACCTGACGTCCGTTCAGCCACACTCGTCGAACCGCTTCTTGCATAATTAAACAGGGAACAAAATGGATGTTCCATGCACGTACAACTTTGAATCTCTCGATTCATGAGTTGGTTTCGAGCCCCAAGAGCATCTGTTTCATGCACATGCATCAGTTGTTTCTTAGTAGCAAGAAATAGAACAAGATTCTACTGTGCAGTAACATCATATGAGTTGAAGCCATTCAACTCTTCAACTCACCCCTTTGTAAATGGTGATGATCGATGCCAAAGTTTAAAAATCAATGTGTAAAAACATTTTTTTCTGGATTAATTTTTTACTGATATATAATGGGTAAAAAGGATTTCTGTCCAGAGCTAGTGATGCATAGATAGAGATTGAATTTATTCAATATTCTTCAGTTTTTTGTGTTAACAATTGAAAATATTTTATGTTGCCTTATGCTTACATTTAAATTAATACTTTACTGTAGTTTTTATTCTTTGAATAAAATTTGCTCCTTCTCAATTCAACTCTTTTCTTGCTAGTTGATTGCAGCACATGATTGTATTGTTTGAAGTGTCATTAGTGTGAAGGGAAAAAAAATCATCTCTATATATTGTTCTTTCTCAAATAGTCACAAATGATTATATCATTAGTTCAATACCTTTAATCTTTATAAAAGAAAAAAAAATATTTCATTAACATTACATGAAAAAAATTGTAAAATAATTCACTAGAGTGGGCTTTTACAATTGTAAAATTTGGATACAAATGATAATTTATGTTATTGATTGATAAAAATAACAATTATAAAAATTAATTCACCAAGATGACCTTTTTTTACCAAAAAAAAAAGGCATCTTCATTTTTTTAAAGAAAAACATCCTTTTTTCAACTTAAAAATTCATTAAAAAATTATTATTAATGGACTAATTCATTGCTAGAATTAAAAAAATATATATACTCTACCGATTTGCATATAAAATTGATCAAAATGTTTGGCCAATTTCTTTATTTATTTTATTAACTTGATGTTAAATAAGATGGAAAAATTAGTGTATCATTCTTAGTCATAAATTAATTTTCAAGAAACAAATGTATAAAATAAAAATAATAAACTCATGATTTCTCCATTCCACAAATTAATCCATCATGTTACAAGATCAATAAACGAAATAAATTAAATATATTATAAATGAATTTCTCCATGTAGAAGTTTGATAAAAATAATAATAATGATAAATTATTTAGGATAATAATATAAGCCCTTTGTAGCTATAAGTATTGCTCATTCATAGGTTCCCAGAGCATACTGCATAAGTATTTCGCCGCAATTGGAAAGTGGTTGATCCTTCAAGAACCCCAAAGAATTGGCATATCGAACATTCGAAGCGATTCCAACATTGTGAGTTACTACGACAGGAGCTTGGTTCCTCCCATCGTTGATCTCTGAACAATCACTTTGAGAACTCTCGACTAGTTGCATTCCACAAGTTTCTTCTTGATGATCATGTTCAACCGAGACATGATAAGTTCCCGACTTATCGGTCACCGCTTCACTTGTATAAGTGACTTCACCGGTAGTAAAATTTTTGCATTGTAGCTTCACTTTTGCACCTATTCCAAATAAAAAAGAACTAATTTATTCATTTAGTTAAGTAAATTGGGATATGAGATTTAATCCTTATATAAACACAATTTTACCGTCAATGTATGTGGTTGCGGTGGTTTCAAAACCGGCACGACAAGTATCACAATACACACGCCCTTCTATGACGATATCGGGCGAAGAAACAACGGTACCGACGAAGCTAAGGAAGGTCAAGAAGAGGCAAAAGGTAGCAAGTGTAAGGGAACGAATCGCCATGTTGAGTAAACTTGTAGAAGACAATAGAATATGAAAGTGATTGATGAAATTGTAAAGTTTGGCTCCCCTTAAATAGTAATGTCTTTCACCCTTTATGTGGTGGTGCATGTTTCTCTTAACGAATGAAAGGTGACTTTCTCTATGAACCAATGAATAGGAGATTATGTTGGTGTACCACTAGTATTTTTTTTTTTTTTACTTATTTGTTGTGAAATATATTTTAACAAAAAAAAAAAAAAAACATTGATCGATCTCATATTTGTGGTTATAAATATGATCATTAATTATAGTTTTATTATTTTTTTGGACGCCCAATAAAAATTATTTTCTAACATTAAACATTATAAATATTAGATTTCCTTCTTTAATAAATTTAGCTTCCAATGGAAATGAAAACCTTTTATTATCTAATGTTAAACTATATAAAATAAAAGGTATTTTTTATAATTTTATTTTCTTATAAATATGAAATTTTTATCTTGTTTATTTACCATTTTATATGTCTACAAATAAAAGATTTATTAGCAAATTGCTCTAAAAATCCTTGCAGGTAAACTCAACTTCATCCTTAGTCCCTGTGTAAAAAAAAATTATTCTCACTCCTTAATTAGTAGCTTATTAGGAAAATATAAACTATGGGGAGTAAAATACATTTTTTCATTTACAATATATTTTTTTAGGTCGACCGGCTTGACCGTTAGAACGACCGAGCGATGGATCACTCCGCCGGTTCAATCTCGACCCGGTTCGAGAAGAGTGGCAGTGAATTAGATAGATGGCCGTATGTTGGCCGGAGACTTGCGTCACGGAGGGAGGCAACGTCGGATTTTGGTGTAAGAGGTGAGGTGAGGTGAGGAGAGGAGCCTAAACGTGGTCTACTTCCTCAGCAGCCGCGGAGCTAGGCCGGATCGAGCACCCGCATCTTCTCCGAATCCGTCGTCTCCGGCGAGATCACATTTATCTTCGCGGTAAGGCATTGCTTGCTTAATCTGGGCGTTAAGTTGTTCATGCTTTCTTTTCTGAATTTTTGCTGCGACGTCGACGGTCGGAACAGATATGAAGAGATGGCTGTCGGAGTTCAGAAGGAAGCACATGCCAAGCAGACGACGTGATGGACGGCAGCCTTCTCCGACAACGAGTATGTCCTCAAAGGTTCTAAGATTCTAGGCGAATCGCCGGAGGAGCATCTCTCCAGCAGGAGGCCATACAATCTACAATGAAATCATTTAGGTAGCGTTTACCTAAATGATTGAAATATGGCTACCAAAATGAGAATGAAAATAAAGATTATTCTCGAACCCGTATCATTTCATTCCCTCATTCTCAAATCAACCAAATGCCGCCAGCCTTACTGTAGTTAATGCATGGATGGCCATTCCATTCCATTGTATACACGCTCAATAAACAATGGAATTGAAGCGTACATCTGGGAAAGGAATCCCATTACAACCCAAAAAATATATATATATTCATCCATCAAAATACAATCTTTCTCAACCCTCCACAATCTACACCGCAGACTCAAATAAATATGTGATGACTGCCACTTTGTACACCAATTCCACCAAAATTACAAAATTCTCTTGCGGAATAAAAGTAACTCAACGAACAAGGCCCCCCCACATTTTTAATAAACTCGACGAGCGGAACACGGAATGCTATTGCCATAGCGAAAATATTGCGGACAAGGAAAAACATGCGTAACCGGAAGAGAGAACAGATACAAGCAATGACTTAGGAAGATAATACAGATTGCAGGGCGAGCTGTTGCTGGGGCTGCAGAGTGGACCAGGTTGAGGCAAGGACAGCAGGTGGAAGTGTCTGTTGAATTTGCCTCAAGAGACTGATGATTCTACTAACAGTCTGATCTGTTGCCAGATCCTTCCCTCCGCACAGGACCTAGAGAAACAAAGAAAACATTTCCAGGTCAGGAATTGAAACAGATTGCCACCAAATGCAGAAAATTAAAAAAAAAAAACAAAAGAAATCTGAATGATCGTGGTTGCATGCTTTAGCATACGTTGGAGCGCTTGGTATATATTTGACAATGGGAATGGTAATGGATTTGATTGAGAGGGGAATGAGTTTAGCGATAACCTAGGGAGGTTAGGTTATGAAATTAGGGGTATCAAACTCATATCTTGATTCCGATTCTCATCTACCAAGCATAAAAATGGGAATGAAACAGATTTCATTCCCATTCCAACCTCCTAAACCTGCTTACCAAGCACCCTTTCAATAATAGGTGAATAGGAAAAATATAGTATAATTGTAGTGTCCAGCCTCAACTAGATTAGACTGTTATTATCAA
>JBAMIE010172397.1:0-14882 GCA_037177295.1 Kaempferia parviflora | reverse complement strand
TAACACTACCGAGTACTTTCACAAAAGACTTAGAAGCCGTATAGAGTTCTCTGCAAAGCTAGCTTGAATGTCAGGCCGAGCTATATATGCAAGGACTTTGGTGAAGGCTCCAGGCAAAAACGACTGAGGACTAAAAGATATTAATTAGAAGGGAGGACAAGAACAACACAGAGTCTCTCCATGCTCTAGTCAGATTCAAGAGAAAAGTTAGAAAAGGAGATAATAAAGTAAGACATAACGATGCTCAATATTACTCACTGTACCTCTTGTTGTTGTCACCATTACCTTATAGAGGGGGTAAAGAGATGATTAAGATTTCCGAAGGCTGTACCTCTTTCTTCTTCACTAAAGAGTGTGAACCTTTTGTAACATATATTATTGTAACTGTCGTGGCTCTTCGCGCTATTGTAACTATCGCATCCCTTCATATTATTGTAATTGTCGTGCCACGCTTAACTCTGATTGGTTGGGCTTAACTCAGATGTGACTCGAGTTGAGTCAGGTTGAGCTCGACTATGAGTTAGCTGACTTGATCCGAGTTCGACATGAGCTAGCTGAGTGCATTGATAAAGTCCAAAGTGTGGTTGACTAGAGCTGAACTTGAAAGGGTTGGTTTGACTAGACTTGAGTTCATCTCAAACTGATTGGGGCAGGATCTCTGTCAATCAGGTCCTTGGCGACTCACGTGGTCAGGACAGGATCTGTGTTGACCGAGCCATGAGACTACCGTATGGTTCCTATTATTTTCGCCACATCAAGGGGAAGACGATAAACAAGGTAAACTCGATAGGAACGTAAGCAATATCATGGTCTAAGGGGTGGTTGGGAGATCAAAGAACAAGCATGGTATGTTAGAATCATATGGTAACTCTCACCGATCATCAAGTTAAATTAAAAAAAAAATACAGATGAGTTTTAACGGACGATCCAATATCATAAATTTTTTAAACTCTTCAGGTTTAATATTATCTAAGGAACCTATTCCATTTCTTATTATCGCACCGTAGCCCGAGGTAAATTGACGATGCAGATTGAAGGTGACATTTTAATGATAGTCGAAGGCTTAATTTGATGATTACTAACATTTGTTTATGACACAATGTTAGCCGAATGCTACAGACTGTGAGAGAGAAGAGGGTCTCTATCTTTGTCCTTCTGGCTGTGAGTAGGACTCCTCTTAGTTTCGAGTTTTCTCTTTAAAAAATTTGCCGGTGGGGAACAGTTTATGTGCAGCAGTAGCAGGGACGACGACACCGTGGCTGACACAAACAAAGATAGAGAACAAAGCCAATTTCTTTAGTAGCTTACTCTTCTAAGCTCGGTGTTGACTGAGGTGGGTTTCAATACTTTATAGTTACGTATGTCAACATATGCAACCACTTCCCTGAAAAAAAGATAAATTGCATAATAGTTGTTGAGATATCTTTCCTTATTGATCTAGTTTAAAAATAATTTGCATATGGATTCTAAATCTTCATTGTATTCTTGTAGTCCATCCAAAAAAAAAATAAATAAATAAATAAACCCACTTAATTTTATTGACTAACCTTGGATAGATTTTTATAATCCATCGTATGATAAAAGGTGATTTATTTATCTATAACATCCACGTCAATTCATCCTTAGATAATACAGAGGAGTTAAATCATGAGTTTCGACTATCTCATGTGGTAACCTTCTATACATTAACTGTTACATCGTCCCGAGAGGACTTCTTATAGTTCATCCCATGGCGGTAAAAGGCAATTACGCTCACCCTCAGCGCCCCCACCAATCCAAAGGAAGTAAATCACGGGTGACTATTAGTCCTTGGAATAGTGACTAGCATATAAAGGAGACATTTACCTCTGCTATACTGAGATTTAAATCTCAGACCTCATGGTGGCAGCACCTCATAAGCTAGCCTTTAGACCATCCCGAAGGGACTTCTTATAGTCCATCCCAT
Source organism: Kaempferia parviflora (assembly GCA_037177295.1). NCBI lineage: Eukaryota > Viridiplantae > Streptophyta > Magnoliopsida > Zingiberales > Zingiberaceae > Kaempferia > Kaempferia parviflora. Next base: position 12,937 of record JBAMIE010172397.1, on the reverse strand, counting down.
GTGGTAAAAGATGATTTGCTCGTCCCCGCCAACCCGTCCCTAATCCAACACGGAGGAGGTAAATCACGTGTAGCTACTAACTATTAGTGTAAACAGTTAAAGCATGAAAAAGATATATGCTTAGATACGTCAAATTTTGACCTCAAAATTTTATATAATAATTTTTTATATCTTAATCATCGTACCGCTTTGATAGGATAAATTAGTAACTCAAGAAACTACCGAGTTGGAGAAATTACAGCAGTGAAAGTTAAAATAATGCGAATGACAACGGTCTAAAGAATTCGGTCAATAGGCAATACCTGCTACTGCACCTAATTGTCGACTAAAAACATGCGTCCGTCAGGAGAGTCCGCAAAGAATCAAAATAGAGTTTATCCAATGATCTTTGACCGAGACATCCTAACTATAAGATCGGGTCACTTTTAAACTCTTCCGCGTTTGGTGAAACAGTCATTCTGACTCTCTAATTATCACTGTGCTGTGTTCCATAGTAAAAGAGTGGGAAAATCTGAACGCTTTGTTGGTGAAAGAAATACTGCGAACGTAGCACATTGGACTCTCTTTCTCTCTGGCAGCAGCCGTGACGAGTTTGGTAGGCTACAAGACTTGTCGGAAATGATAATTTAGATTGAGAAGACAGTTGACCCTGGAGCAGCCGACCATCATCCGACCCAATTTCATACGAAATCCAGCAATTTCTTATCCATTAACCTCTACCACTTGTGCCATCAGATTCTGATTTATCTTCTCCGTGTTAATTTTGGGATGAACGTTTTATTCTTTTTTGTCATTTGAGAGGAGGTTCTCAGAGACTCAAACTAAGGAACCTCTTCTTTTGCCCGGCAGCACCGTGGCCCCAGCATATTTCGTGTCGGCAGGTGTGTTCTTCATGGCTGCGCAGCGTCCACTTAAGTAGACGATTTTATTTGTTTCAGTAAGAAACATAGTCTATAAATAGCACTAAATCTTGCTTCCTGCAGCCTATCCCACATTCCCAATCTCCCATCTTTTAGCCAAATCCAGCTTTTACTCCTTGTTCTTCTGCAAACAAGAAAATGCAGCGAAAGTTGCTGTCCAGGAAGGCTGCATGCAACGCCCACGGCCAGGACTCGTCTTACTTCTTGGGGTGGCAGGAGTACGACAACGACCCTTACGTTCCGATCTCCAACCCGAAAGGGATGATCCAAATGGGCCTCGCGGAGAACCAGGTCGACGACGACGATCCCTCGACCTTGTCGCACTAGCTAGTTAATTAATGTCTGAACTGTTCTTTTAAAAGGTATGTGTACGTGCATGCAGCTCTGCTTTGACCTGATCGAGACGTGGCTGGAGAAGCACCCTCAGGCAGCAGGATTCAAGAGGGACGACGGCAAAAGGATATTCCGGGAGCTTGCTCTGTTCCAGGACTACCACGGCTTGCCTGCCTTTAAGAATGTAATCGTTGAATCAGTTCCGGATCTTCTTGGATCAAGTGCATGCGATTTCGTCGATCGTCTGCTGAACACTGCTAGTTATGCAGGCATTTGCCAAGTACATGGCGGAAGTGAGAGGAAACAGAGTGAGCTTCGACCCCAGCAAGCTCGTGCTCACTGCCGGTGCAACTTCTGCCAACGAGATCTTGATGTTCTGCCTCGCTGAACCTGGTGAAGCTTTCCTGGTGCCAACTCCTTACTATCCAGGGTATAATAAATTTCACTGTTCACTTTACCCCCTAAGAATTAGCTTCGCCATGACAAACTCCTACAGGCATGAACCCTGCGGTTAATGATAAAATTTTGAAAATATAGGGTTCAAAATGAAATTTCCAAAAAAAATAATAAATAATTACTCTGTTCTTCGTTCATGCACACGTGAAATGGTGACGCAGAAGCTTAACAAATGTTTGTGGAGCAGGTTCGATCGGGATCTGAAATGGCGAACCGGAGTGGAGATCGTCCCCGTGCTCTGTTCCAGTTCCAACGGCTTCCGCATCACCCGGGCGGCCCTCGAAGCCGCCTGCCGCCGCGCGCAGGAGCGGCGCCTCCGCGTGAAGGGCGTCCTCGTCACCAACCCCTCCAACCCGCTCGGCACCGCCCTCGCCCGCGGCGAGCTCGACGCGATCCTCGACTTCGTCTCCGCCCGAGACGACCTCCACCTCGTCAGCGACGAAATCTACGCCGGCGCTGCGCCGGGGGGCTTCGTCAGCGTCGCCGAGGCGGCGGCCTCCGCGTCCACCGCCGGCCGCGTCCACATTGTGTGCAGCCTCTCCAAGGACCTCGGGCTCCCCGGGTTCCGAGTCGGGGCGATATACTCCGATGACGAAGGCGTGGTGTCGGCGGCCACCAAGATGTCGAGCTTTGGGCTGGTTTCTTCGCAGACGCAGCACTTGCTGGCGGCTCTGCTGGGGGACGGCGAGTTCACCGGGAGGTACATTGCAGAGAACCAGAGGCGGCTGAGGGAGCGGCGGCGGAGGCTGGTGCAGGGGCTGGCGGCGATGGGTATCGGGTGCCTAGAAGGCGGCGCCGGTTTATTCTGCTGGGTCGACATGCGCCACCTGCTCAGGTATTTTTAGAATTCTTAATATTTAACCATCCTTAATAAGTTTTCCTTAGTAATGCCACAAAATACTCAATGAGAAAAATTAGAAGACTTCGAAACATAAAATAGAAATTTTAATCTCTTCCTGCCTTCTAGTTTAACATATTCTTTGATATATATATATATATATATATATTGATAGGTCAACTACATTTGAAGCCGAGATGGAGCTATGGAAGAAGATAGTGTACCAAGTGAGGCTCAACATCTCGCCGGGCTCTTCTTGCCATTGCGATGAGCCAGGGTGGTTCCGAATTTGCTTCGCAAATACTTCAGAAGAAACCCTAGAAATTGCTTTAGATAGGCTAAAAAATTTTATAGACTCCTACCAAAGCAGTGATACAAAGGGACATAACAACTCAAAGGAGTTCATCAAATGGGTGTCTCATTTTTCGTCCTACGAGTTCAAGCCCGAGCGATGATTATAAACTAAAGAAACTTTAAAATATTCTACCCTAAACATATTATTTACTATGTAAGCACATCTCATAAGATTTTAAAGCTAGTCATTGTTTTATTTCAATTCCTAGCTTCTTTTCTTTTTTGCCTTGAACCATTGTAATCAACTTGGATTTTTACGTGGCTAAGGTTATTTTACATGTATAAGAAATATTGTTTTAGTTTCAATTCAATGAAGTAAATGACATTGGACTTGTTCAAGAGATTACTTATCCTAAATGACTTCCATCACTTGAAGTTCCAAATAGCTAGCATCAAGCTACTTAATTCCGTCTCGCTTTCTAATTCGATTCTTCATTCTTAATTTCTAAGTTGGCATTCAAAATGGATAATCACATGCTAGAAAAAGGCAATTCAAGGCGATCAATTAGGCGAAAAGAGGCATCATAAGCTAGCTTTAGTCCTCTTGGACTAGATTCCAAGACTTGTGAGGGGATATATAGGGATATGTTTGATGTGTGTGGGCTTCATTAATTGATTTAGCTTAGGGGACAAAGTAACTAGGCATTATCCATTTACTTCATATCCTTGACTTATTGGAAGTGATTGTGTTGTGTGTAGGATGGATAATGAGCCACGACCAAATGTTTGACTATGATTGATGTCTAATAGTTTTTCAGGTCTCTCCTTGTATAGAAAGAACTTATCCACTTATCTACCAAGTGTATTTGAGTCACTACGAGAGCGACATATGCTTGAATCCTATAAACTTGTTCAACGAATATGTCATACCTATCACGTAATTATTGAATGAATAATAATGGTTTGAAAATACTAAAGAGTATTCTGACAATTTTATCTATAAAGAAGAAGATGAGCATAATAAGGGAAGTGGAAATTTCACCTATTGTTAAATCAAATGTATTGAGCAATGAATCACTGAGTTAGTTTTAGCATTTTAAATAGGGAAAACTAACCTGGTAACCTACATCAAGAGCAATTTCAGATGATACTTGAGTTCCTGATGCAACTTGTGTTGAAATGGCATCCCCCTGTGTGAGATATACCTTCTCATCAGCATCATTTAAGCAAAGTAAATGTCATGGCACTGATTCATTTTAGAAATGGTTGAAACTTGAAACATAAAAGTAAAAAAAGATTCAAGTAACTTGCCCAGAGCAAGTTACAGATTCATCAAGAGACGAAAGAAGGTTAGTACAATGTCAGGCACATTCACCATATAATCAAGGCAAATCAAACACGATCAGACAGAAAATAATAAAGCAGAAGCTAGCCCTTATTATAAAAATTTTCAGCACAAGTGATACCTTTATACTTCCAAATATTTCTTCTTAACAGAATCAAGATATGTAACATCTGTGAATCCTTCAATTTTGGCTTGAGTTTCACTCTGAGAAAAAGAATAGGTTGATTTCCTTCAAACCTTCCTGCAAGTTAGCTTAAGGTTGTGAAAGATTTGATTGAACTAACAAATGATCAGCAAAGCTTCATCTGTTAGCAATGGCTCATATTTATCTGTTTATGATTTCATAAACTTGGAGACAAAGAGATAAATTACAATAGCATCAACTACATTGCATCGTCTAAAACCGATCGATCAGTTACCTTGAATGGAATTCCAAATGGTACATAATCTGATGCAGGAGCCACGGTCCCCTTGACGGCAGGGATGAACTGCATTGGGCGGCGTGCATTGTCGTCCTCTGGCCTGAAGAGCATGAAGTAGCACCTTCAAATAAACCCCCATTGGGTAGACAAGCTCTAGGGTTATCCTCTGCGATCCATCCGCGTCGACATGACATGGCGTACCCTAACCAGATGCTGGATTTCCTTGATCCCTTGTTCTAACTTGATAATGCGATGGGTTTGACACCTAGATCCATTCCATATTTGCTACGGATAAATGTAGGTTTTGCACAAAAGTATGCAGATGTAACTGGCGTGCAGAAACCATAAAGTTTCGAGAACTAAGAACATCGGTAATCTCGCACAAAAAGGGGTAAAAAAAAAGGTCGATCTTGAAAGTCCAATCTCACCAAACTCTGTGAATCCGCTGCCTTCCGAGAAGGCAAGTGGAATGCGCCATGGAAGAAGGAAGCAGCGCTCTCCGTATGCGTAGCTTCAGTGGAGGCGACCCGATTCAGAGAAAGATGACGCAGATTCGAACAAGAGAACAATAATGGCAACAACACAAGCATCAACGATCGTGGTAACCGTCGCGGACTCCATCATTTAAGTTTCAATATTATTTTAATATGGCCAACTAACACACGTTCAATCAAATTTTGGAGAAAAAACAACTACACTGTTTTATAAAAAGCAGCTACACTATTTTGTAAAAAATAATTATACAGGGTAAAAAAATAACACATTGTGTAATTATTTTTTATAAAATAGCTACATTGTAGCTGTTTATTTTTTTTAATGTAACTGATTTTTAAAAATAATTATACAATATATTGTTTTTATAGTATAATTTAAAAAACTGTTTCACATTGTATGCAAAAAAAAAAAAAATTAAAAAAAGAGAGAGATTAAAAAATTTAATTGAACGTCACATCAAGTGGCCACATCCACTTGTTCCCTCCCTCCCTGCCAACCCTCCCTCACTGCCAAAACATTCTGCCCATTCCAGCTGTTCCATTCCGACCGTCGTTCCAGCCGTTATAACAACGTCAACAACAACATGCCAAAGTAAGCCATGTTATATGCCAGAACTTTAGAACGGCGTGGAACATTCCAGGCCAAAACAACCATTCCATGTCCATTCCGACAAACCATGATTATGATGCTTTTCAGATTCAAAGATCTGAATATATATAACAAAAACATTTCTAAAATAAATTTTAATAACAATAGATAAAATGTAAAAATGTTGATCAACTCTGCTTTGACAATCACAGGGCAATAACATAGTTCAACAAAAAGACACCGATAATTCTGAGTCTACATAAATTGTAGTCTGAATTTACCATATAAGCGAATTAGAAAAGGACCGTCTACCTTCAAATATTAGCCAAACGACACCGTGAGAGATACACACGGATTGTTTACTTGGTTTAGAAATTCCTAGTTTAACTTCATTGTCCAACCCATCTTATCCTCCGAAAGGCCCATCTGTAATCTTGTAAGTTGAGAGTACAGTTCTTGAGACACAGCCCCGACTCCTTTGTTGCCGTACTCCACCCTGCAAAAGTTTCGAAAACACAAAGAGAATCAAAGCCTCAATTCACAAATGGTTTAGATTATTGACATAACTAATAAAACAAGTTTATGCAATCGAATGGATGGATGAACAACTAGTCGATTCGTGAATCCAAGAATTTAACTTCGTCTCTGCTCTACTCCATTAGATGGATCGATCTTACCTTCTTCCTAGGAATGTTATACTTCCCACCGGGGTCACCACGACAGCTGTTCCGGTGCAGAAAACTTCATCAGCATCGAGCACTTCATCCACCGACACCGCACGCTCCTCGACCTGTGCATCCAAAAGGAGTAGCAGGTGAAAGAGAATTGAGAATAATGTAGACTTGATAGGAACCAAAACACAATCTTTGGTACAAAAGCCTAGTTTAGATGTAGAATAAAAAATAAAGATGCAAACGAGCAACATATGAATGTTCGATCACAAGATGAATACCGAAAAGCAGTGATTGCACTTTTTGCAACCTATCATGTATGAACACCAAATACACATTTATTTCTGTATTATCACTTGGGACTGTACCTGATAGCCTTGACCTACAGCAACATCAATTATACTTTTCCTCGTAATGCCAGGCAATATAGTTCCTTTTAGTTCTGGAGTGGAGATGACTTTGTTCTGTCGAAAGGAAATAAGGCATTCGGTGAGAGTAAATAGAAATAAATTCATGCGACGATATGCAAAAACACCTAAGGAAAATATAACTTAAAAAGACTTTCCAATTCAATGCTTTCATTTATTTTTACGCCATATATTAAATAAAAGTATAATGCAGTTCATGCTTCAGATACCATAAGCACATATAGCATGATAGCAAAAAAAGGTAAGACATCCATACCTTCACTACAAAAATATTACAGGATGAAACTTCCTCGAGATACTTTTTGTGAGTGGAGTCAAGATATAATACATCTGAATAACCATGCTCCTTGGCTTTCTTTTGCGCTTTGAGGACCTACATAGAAATCAAAAACACCTAGTTGACTAGATTATGGAAAATATTTTAAAATGAGATTGTCAATTATCTTATACTCAAGAATAGTATGTTCAATTCATAGAGAATAGGTGCGGGCAATAGATACCAGGTGTCATGAAAGACCAAAGTAGAACCTTCCCTACCAAGCCAACTCAAACTAATGAGCCAATCCACAAAGCACATTGCAATAAAGGTCAGAAGAGGATTATACAGTATTTCGATCAACTGAAGCCTAATCCAAAATTGCAATGAAGCAGATAGTCCCAAGAAGAAATCACAGATTGGCTTCCATGAGTTTAAATAGATCACAGAAGAATTCTATGATTATCATGAGTTATAGTGAACTTCAATAAAAGCAAAATGAAAGGATATGCAAATGTAGAGAATAGATTCCAGCTAAACATAGGTAGCAATAACTGAAGTACCACAGAACTAAACGTAGATACCTATATTTATTGATGCATAGGTACTATCTATAAGTTCACTTACTGATGCATAATTGCCAATGGTCTTAACACCCCCTGTTCCACCTGGTGCTGCACGATGAAACTCATTTTCAACTAACAAGTTTACTGGAGCCAAGCCCTCCTGAAAAAATATAGTTTAATCAGTTTGTTTTTTGTTAATTATATTCAGTTCGTTGCAAACTGAAAAAAATGTTTAAATGCATAGATAAAACATTAAAGCATCAAGAGAGTGAAAGAGATGAGGGAAGAAAGAAGAAAAGCTAGAATTGCACTTTCTAAAAACACGTAAGTATACCAAGATTAAATTCTGTTGAACAAATATTTTGATCTTTTTCATGCAATTTTGGGTAGAAATTACATCGGCATAGGTCTTCCATCAGATTATGTAAACAAGGGAAATTTATCGGTATGGTCCATGATCAGCTAAAGAGAACAAAATCGTGCAAAAGACAATATTGAACATTAATCTCCAAAGGTTTAATTTCCTATCATGGACTTGTCAGTTTCCCCCCAGATGCAAAACAATTACAGATACAAAACTAAATAATAATTGTCTATATGTTAAAGTTTCAATCCCACATTTATCCTCCATTTGGTAATTTATTGCATGCAGCATAAACAAGATACTCCTCAGCCAAACATATCCTAGCTCCCAAAAAGATTATTCTCTTCTGTCAATGTCATACAAACAAAGTAGATGCATAATGCTGGAAATAATAATATACACAACACAACCACACGCATGGTGATATGATATATGGCAGATACTGTTAGAAGAGAATGGATGACCACAAAAGGCCAAGTTGTACTAAGCAAAAGAATATTTAAGATTGAAAAAGTGAAAATCCAAAAAGTTACCACAAACCAACCTTAAAATAGTTTCCAACAGGTGAGACAAAGATAAGAAAAGTATATTCAGGAGCTGGTGACAGACCAAGAACAGCACCACTACCAATAAGAAGTGGTCTAATGTACAGTGAACCTTGACCTGTAGGCGGCACCTACATAAATGCAAATAAAGTAGTTTTTTTTAGACTTCTTACATCCCTCGTGAAAAAAAAAAAATCGATTAAATGATAGAAGTGGATGAAGCTACCCAGCGCTTGTTTGCCAAAACAGTGAGCTTTACGGCATCAATAAATTTTTCCACTGATGGTGCAGGCATGCACATCCTTTCAGCACCCTTTCTCATTCGTAAGGCATTTTCTTCAGGTCGAAATAATAGAATAGATCCATCTTCTTTCCTGTATGCTTTGAGACCTTCAAATAATCCCTGAAACATAAACAATTGATGTTATAATAATCTTCAATTCTTCCCCTAATATGAACAGCAATGCTATGTTATTCAGCATGAATAATCACTTTAAATTTAGATGCCTAGGAAACTTTTTATATTTATAAAACTTGAATAATATTCATATGCAGAAACAGAACATTAATGTGCATCATGCAGTGCTAAGGATCTGGAATTATGGAATCAAAAGGCTCGAAAGAAATCCAAGAAAAAAGTTAGATCATTCAAATGTTTGGTTTAAAACTAACAACTTAATGCAACATAGGTTCTTAAAATATATGAAAAAAGAAATACTGATTTTCCCAATATGAATGTTGAGGTCATAAAAGTAGAGGAGTTATTAATTCTCAAGGCATGTATAGAATACAGACCAAATTGCTTGGATTTATTGTCACAGACAAGATATTTTCCATCCCTTTCAAAAACAGATGCATTAGCATATCTCAATGTCCCATAATTACATATAAAATTTAAATATCTGTTTAAATGCAACAAATCATGAATTTTAGCCCTATGCTAACCTGCCCATAATTCAATACTCCCGAAGATGGACTTAATTCAATGGGCCCATAACGTAACAATTCTCCTTCTGTGAATATCCCATTTTGGGTACATTTCATCATATACATATAATCAGTGGGAACCAGTCCAAATCCAAGATTATCCCAGTCCAAGTCTACCGTTTCCGTAGATTCCTTGCTACAAACACATAGAGTATCTGCACATAAGCAATTTAAAAAAAAAAATAGAAAAAAGAATTACAGTCACAGAAACATATCATGTAATCCAGAGTCCAATTCATTAGAACCAATGGATTCTTTTGTTTGGAGTAATAAAAAATAAGGAACTAGAATTCTAATATCTAATCCACTCACTCTTTTGCTTCATTGTTTTTTACCCATATTTAATAAAGAAGCCTGTCTACTCATAAGTACAGGAACAGTTAGTAATGTACATTAAGTAATGAAATGCCATTTCCCATCAGTTCAAACATAAGATCTGAGAGGTTAATTCTTGAAAATTATTACTATTATAAACTCAGAATTGTTTTCTCTCAAGAATTGATCACAGACAAGTTGCCAATAGGATTCTCAAGTTCCAATCATCTAAAACATTGAATTATAATATCCAAGAGTTTGGTTATTCCAAACAAAGCAATCCATAATAGTTGTGGAATGTCAAAACCGAATTCCAAGTTCATAATTTTGTTCCATATAGGCAGAGTGATTGTCCACTTTTAAATCACAAGTACAATCAAGAAAGGTGAGTTTGTTGAAGGTAAAAAGAACACAAATAGTTTGTTTCTAACTGATCGGTGTTAAAATTAACATAGCTAAATCTTAAAAAGGTTTAGTGTTGCAGAACTGAGAGTTGCCTTTATGTGCATAAAAATTCATGACAAACTCAAAACAGCCTTAACGATCATAATGTTCAATTTAAGCTATCAGCAAGAAAAAACAAATGAACTCTCTATGTCATGTGTACGTACCTAAAAATATGATAAGAATAAAAATCTAGCTGAAAATATATAATCTATAGGCTAAAATTCAAAAATATAATTCAAGTGGGAAGCTAAAAAATTATACATATACATGCCTGTAAACACTTGTTTCGGTTGCTGCACATCTTATAGTGCTAAAGAGCCCTGAAACCACAGACATTGGACGAAGCTGACTCTGAATCTGAAAATGTTAAAAATGGGAATAAGATCTTTTTGGACATGTAATGAAAAATACTAAATTGAGCGCACATTAAATTCAACAGTGAATTCTTTTTTTCACTTTTTAAATCTAGCTGGCTAGAGGGGGAGCCTCGGTGCGTCATTAAAATTATTATCCTTACGAGTTCGAGTCTCGGAGACAACCTCTTGCAAAGCAGGGTAAGGCTGCTTACAATAGACACTTCCTCGGGACAAACAACCTCTTGCAAAGCAGGGTAAGGCTGCTTACAATAGACACTTCCTCGGGACAAACAACCTCTTGTAAAGCAGGGTAAGGCTGCTTACAATAGACGGTTCCTCGGGACCCGCATTAGCGAGCGCTTCATGCACTAGGCTGCTTTTTTTTAAAAAAAAATCTAACGGGATGGCCAACACAATAGAATGAAAATTCTTAATGATATATAGCGGAAAATGTAGTATGGCAACGCCAGAAAGTAGAATTCCTTTCTAAGCCAATTTCTAAAGGAATTAACTGAAATTTCATTCTAAAGTTCAAGAACATCAACAATAATGGAAAGCCAGAAAAAAATAGTAATCATTGATAAAAATGGAGTTAGTAGAAGAGAGGAAGATGAATAAGGGAGCAACCGCTTGTTAGTTGTTATGGATCCAATATGTAAGTTATAAGTTTATTTTGTAATGTCTCATATGCTTAATAACATTCATATATAGACAGAAGGGAGCTACTTAGGATTTTATCCCAATATTATTCACCTCACATGGTATTAGAGACATCCCCACCTCCATTCATCTTTGCAGCCTAATCAGCCAATCTCAATGTGGATTCCTATCTAATTGTGCATGCCCATTCTGTACAAGCTACTCCTCCGCATGTGCCTATTCTATGCCCTTTGGTTTGGTGGCCTATCCACACTGAAAGTCATTCATTTGCGCTGAGAACACCTTCATTCATTCACTTCAAGAACACCTTTGGTGCCTCTATTTGGTTTTATGGACGTTGTCAACTCCTTCCGAGACCAACCCTCTCTCGTTGCCTCCTTCACTGACCTACCCTTCTTCCTCCATTAGCCTTCCTTTTGAACTCGAAATTTCCCTACAGTTCAATCACCAAGCCAAGAAGCTCTATGCCCACATGTTGGAATCTTCCACCATTACTTCAATGCCCCTTGCTAGGACAGTTCCCACTATTTAAGGTTTATGAATATCACAACCAAAAACTTCAATGACAGAAATTATACTACACGAGCTATACAGATCTTTGAGTCTGCTCTTGCATCATGGGAGCAGATGAATGCCCAATAGCCAGCCTTTTCACGTTTATTAACTTAACAAAGAGGTGGCACTTGACCACCTAATCAATTATTCACCATTAGCGATGCTTGCTTAACATAGCAGTGTCACTACTAAACCGCAAATCATTCATTTCTATCATGTGTTTACTCGCATGAGACTTTGAACAACTCTGAGGACTCTAAATCACCAAATAATCTTTCCGGAACCCTTAATCCTGACGGGCTTACACAACATCAATCTAATTCAACCGCACAAAAGGAATTATTTTTCACAATCATTCTACCATAAATTAGGTCCTTGCACAAACCGGGCCATACCTTCTCAAATCAATCACCAGGGAAGAGGGAGAGAGATAACAAAGAGGGACAATAGAATCCGAAAAGCACAAAATGGAACAGGAAGGAAAGGAGGGACCTTGAGCGAAGAGAACGACGAGGAATGGCAGCGCCTCCAACCGGAAGCATAAGTGGAGGTGATGAACGGGGACGCGAGGATGGGGCCATGATCGGCTCTTAGCCGAGGAAGAAGAAGGCCCAGCTCCATTAGATCTCCGGTTCTTCTCCCTCTAGAATCCTACGTCCCTCGCTGAATCTGCCAAGAAGAAAGACGGAAAGAGGGTCAAATCTTTCTATTCCCGTTGATTTATTGCGTCCGCGGCGGCGGCTCATTTCTGTGACCAAGAACCGAACCAAGATACCGAGCGGTCGGTCGAATCCGACCTAAGGAAGATATTCCCTCGAAGGAAATTTTCATTTCACATCCATAATTGATTTCTTATTCGAAAGTCCTTGAAATTTCTAAAATCATCAGAATATTCATTCACTATTTTTAAACTCTTGGCCCAGGATAATGTCCACATGTCCCTCGGTCTCCCAAATATTTATAATTGAATTGTTAACTGTAACACACTGTAAGTCTTTTCGTCTAATAAAATGATTAATTTAAGACGTTGACCAACTATACCATCTATTATAAGTACATTTTATATGGATGTCCCTTCAAAACGGTCCGTGTGATA
>JBAMIE010172381.1:0-14884 GCA_037177295.1 Kaempferia parviflora | reverse complement strand
AAAAAGCCAAAACTTGAACAACTATTTCAACGGTTTGATTCATTTTAGACTCAACTTGACTTGGTTGCTTATCAAACAAACTTGAACACCAGAAAACTTGGCTCGTTTACAGTCCTAATCTAAATGAAGTTAATGTAGAATGCTTTTCGAAGTGTTGCTTAAGTGACAATTCTATAGGGAAATCTAAAGGAACTTACTTTCAAACTTTTCTCCTACAAAGAAAAGGAATGAAGTTTTTCTCATGCATTTTTCAGTCTAACAAGTACAAGACATGATCTTTTTGATTGTATCAAACCTGGCCTTTGCAAGGGAAACAGCCACATTTTTTGTGGATCGACAAGTGAGAATTGCGCTGGCTCTTCATCTTTTGTGTTTGTTCTGACGCTCTCAACTGTTGCAAGTGCTGTTGTTGAGCTGCTGCTCTGCATTCCTCGGCTTTCCTGTGAACAATTGCCATCCGCTTCATCAGCTTCTCTTCCAAACTAGATCTCATCTTTTGTATCTTCACCTGTAAAAATCATCATTCTCAACTATCAGTCAACCACAACCAACCGTTTTCAGTTTCGTTACGATATTTACTGGAAGAAAAAAAATGACAAAAGAGCAAGTGACAATTTCCATTACCTCCAGTTTTCTAGACTGTGCTTCTGCTTTGGCTTTCTGAAGATTTAACCAAGCTTGAATTCGCGCTTCTTCTCGCTGGTATCTGACAATTGAAAAAGCTCATTCGAGGGTAAAAATAGATCGTTGAACTGAACGCTCTAAATGTAAATGAGAAATTATCAACCTGATACAGCTTTTCTTCCTCTCATCTTCCTCCCATGCATAAGCTTTGGCTGCACCAATGCTCTTGCTTCCATCAGTAATTTCTAAATGCCTCAAGCTCTTTGACACCTCCTTTTCTTCCTCCTCTCTCGAACTCCAGTTCGAGACGACTGATTGATACTGAGCACCAAGTTCAAGTTTCGCGAAGTGGCAGTCCTTGAGCTCGGAAATAGCAATACTGGTGTTGCAGGGAACCAAAGGCCCAGACCTATCAGCAGGAGTGTTGTGCCTTGCTGGTGAAGAGCTCTTGATTGGAGTATGGCACCTTGTCGGCATTGAGCTCCCCAAAGGTGTCATTTCGGTGCCCGTATCTCTGCGTTGAGGCTCCATCAGCCCCGTGGTTGTGTCATCGTTCTTGCACACAAAGTATGAACTTCCGAAGACAAAGCCTTCTTTAGATGGTTCTGAGTATCTGAAATAGGAATGTGGCTGCTGCTCCACATTGTCTGTAAACTTATCTGCCATCGAATATTTGCAGTTTGCATGAATGCGAAACATTTTTGGACGAATAAAAATCAATGAACATTACGATCTTGCAAAGACTGACACGAATTATACTACTTAAAGATCACAGAATCATGTGAAAGAGCCTTGGCAGGGAGAATGATGTCTATTAAACAAGATAATAGTGTATAGGGCTATAAATGAACCGAATGTCTGTGGATAAACTTGGTGTTTGTTTTGGTAAAAGCTTGTTTATGTTCATACAATACACATAAGATAAATTAAATAAACAAGCTTAAACAACTCGTTAAATTAAACAAACTTGTGTTCAACTCGTTAATGTTGATGAATAATATTTGTGAACAACGTTCCTGAACAATATTCTTGAACCATGTTCATCAATAAATCTCTTATGTTAAATAAATAAAGAAACTTTCAAAATGAACAAACAAGTCAAGTTTGGCTCGTTCCCGCCCTAATAGTGTAAACTTCAACAATTTTCTTTCATAAGAAAAAGAACTAAAATCTGCATTGGCTGTGTGCAAAGAAATCATTTCAAGATCTTTACAGAGGAATTTTAGTGCTTCAAAATGACATGAAAAGTGAAGAAGAACAAACTAACAACTAACAGTGAGAAAAAAATCAAACCTTTGAGAAGAACATCTGTGGAGGCTTTATTGGAAGATAAATTTGGATCAACACGCATGAATGGCTCATCAAAGCTTGGAACTGTGGAACTCGGTGCCTTCTTCTCCTCCTCAAAGGAGCCACCTTTCTGGGGTAAAACCCCACTTTGTCTGAGTCTTCTGAGATGAGCAGGCGATTCGTGGCATGAGCTGCTGATTAGCCACTTCTCAGCATCATCCCACTTAGAAGGGAAGTTCTTCCTGTAAGGATGGCCGGGGCTGAAGCTGATGGCAGCCCTATAAGGAGTGGAAGGGCTCTCCACTGCTCTCTGGCCCATCAAGCTCAGTACTCCTTCCCTACTTCTCTGGCTGGTGGATTTGAGAAGAAGGCTCCTGCTGTCTACGCTAAACCTAGACGGCACCGGGAGTGCCTTCACAAACTCCGACGTCTCCTTGAGGTTGAGCGTGCAGAGTGGATCAGGCAAGGAGTCTGCAAATGGGTTGCCATTGCTGTAGAAGGTCGAGTCACTGTCCAGTGAGTGCTGAGGAAAAACAACACAACGGGAATCAATCGCCAATTCATGAGCATTGCAAGAAGAAGACGAGACGAGAGTGAGAGAGAGCATTACCCTTCCGGTGGCTTGCAGAAACGAAGGTTCCTTGAGCTCCATGGGGCGGGCTTCCTCGAGCTCAATCGTGTTCCGAATGGTCTTACAAAAGCTCAGCCGCTTTAATTGCTGAAGTTGTCAGACTTTAGCAGGAGGGAAAAAAATTGCAGGACTTTTTTGTGAAGGCCTTTAAAAACGCGCCTCCTGCAATGTGTAGAAGAGCCTGCAAGAGAAAAGGAGGCTTCGACAGGCGATATAAAGAAGAAAGGTCCAACAGGTGAACAGTAGGGTTGGCCGGAGAGCACGCTGGCCAATTGACAAGGGGCTCTGTGTATCATGTGTCTTCTTGCTTTGCTGCAGGGCTACGAAGGTAGTTTAGTAGTGGTCAAATGGACAATGCACTGATACAGAGAAGGACAGCAATTAAGTGTTGGATTTGCAGACCTATTTCTAATATAAAAATCTTAGGCCGACAGCTTGAATCGCCTCGGGTGGAGTGGGAATGCGACCAAGAACTTGACTGTGCGTGTGAATCGAAGAGGGCCGTGGATTCTGCAGCTTCGGAGGTTTTGACGAGGTTCTGATTGAAGAGTTGCGCTGTGAGAGATTAGGGAAGGGCAAGAACTCTCCCCCATTCAAAATTGCAGAGTGGTCCATCTTCATCAAACAAACAATTGGCTTCTTGTACTTCGAGCAGAAAGAGAGGTTTACAGGAAGTGTACAGACGGTTGCGACCATGCATCAGATGACAACAATGGCCATGCAAAAAAGTTGCCACCATTCAACTTTACCTTCCACGTATATTTACTTCAGTAAATATGAAAGATCAAACTAGCAACCTTTGAAAATATATAATAATTAAAAGTATCCTGACTCGAAATTCTAAATCAAGTACATCACAAAATACCGTGCTATTGAAATAGAGAAATTCTATAGGCAGACTGCGTTCTTGTAAGATATTTATGCAACAACAATCTCATTCAAACTACTACATCCTTCTTTTAGACAATTCAGGAACTTAATTGAATTGAACAATAAACTTAGTTGTACACCATGTACTTGGGCGTGGCGCTAAACTTTTGGTAACCTTTGATGACTTTATTCACTGCGTCGAGGAAATCTTTCTCCGTGACAGTTTTCCTTCTTGCTCTAATAGCATACATCCCAGCTTCAGTGCACACACTTCTTATATCAGCACCTGAAGAACCAACACCATCAGCATGAAATTTTACATGCATTTGAAAATGCATTCAACACAATTCACGAGCACAAATGAACCGAGATTTGCAAGTGACAAGAGACATTGCCAGAAGATCATACTTTTAACAAATCTATCTACAAGGAATACTAGTTTTCAGAGTTTAAATTCTAATAGGATCCTCCAGGAATTATCTGATTATGTTGAATAATGACGAAATAAACTATCATTTATCCTATCCAAAATCTAAAATTAAAAATCTACCTAAAAACTAATAAAAGAATTTTCAGAATTTATTATTTGTATTTTAGCCCAATCATGCAAGACAAATTTGTGGGCTCGAAGCAAAGTTATCTCACCAGTGGAATTGGGGCAGAGACGAGCAAGAAGCTCAAACCGGATATCCCTATCACAGTTCATTGTCCTGGTGTGGATCTTGAATATTTGTGTTCGACCCTCTAAATCAGGTAGGCCAAACTCAACCTTGCGATCTAACCGTCCAGGACGCAATAGTGCAGGATCCAAAGTATCAGGCCTGCATTATTTAGAAAGAAAGAAAATCAATTAATCTTAGATTGCAGGTCTTAGTAATATAGGGCAACTACTAATACCACCACTGTTGAAACATTTATGAAAGTTCAAATAAAGACAAACACTATCTCTTCTCGCTCACACATATTATGGCCAGTAGATTGAAGACATCTGATGTTCAATTAACCAATTCAGGAATTCATAGTTACAATCCCAAGAGATAATCTCTCTTAAACGACTTATTTTGCAGTCCTAAATCAAGGCAAACACTATCTCTTCTCGCTCACACGTACCGTAATTTCACTCCGAATAAAGACAAACAGAATCTCACTCGCTCAGTCTCTCTCACACAAGCTAACTGCAGTTAACAAAGTATGAATTGAAAATCAGATATGTAAATGGTATCAACTTTCAGTCTTTGGATAGTATAGCAACTATGCTGATCTATTACCATAGATGTACCAGGTCAATTAAATTTATAATATAAATTGGCAGTCATTAGCATACCTATTGGTAGCCATTAGAACTTTAATGTTTCCTCTAGCATCAAAACCATCAAGCTGATTAACAATTTCAAGCATGGTACGTTGGACTTCATTGTCACCACCAACCCCATCATCAAAACGAGCACCACCAATTGCATCGACTTCATCAAAGAAGACAATGCAAGCCTTCTTTGAGCGTGCCATCTGGATATTAGAAAATTTTGTTTGGAACAGATTACAAATAACCAATAAAAAAAAAAATGCACACTAAAAGATGACATGAAAAGATATTTAACATGGAAGGTTGACAACCTGAAAAAGTTCACGAACCATCCTAGCACCTTCTCCAACATATTTTTGAACAAGTTCACTTCCAATTACACGAATAAAGCAAGCATCTGTTCTGTTAGCTACTGCTCTTGCTAGAAGAGTTTTACCAGTTCCAGGGGGGCCATAACAGAGAACACCTTTTGGAGGATCAATGCCTAACTTGACAAACTTCTCTGGATGAAGCATGGGGAGCTCTACAACCTGGAGATATGCAGAAACGTTAGCGAGAAGATGATGTGAAAGTTGATAACTATTTGGTATAATCCAATCTAATTTGCTTAGTTACCAGCACAAACAATAAACGTAATCTTAAATGTATGAGATGTTACCCTTGGAAAAGGTATTTAATCAACACAAAAACTACATGGCAAATAAAATAACTAAAACACAGCTATAAATATATTAGTTAACAAACGCACTTCTCGCATCTTCTCAATTTGTTCCTTGCATCCACCTACATCATTGTAGGTAACATCGGGCTTCTCTTCAACAGTCATCATGGTCACACTCGGATCAATCTTCGGAGGCAAAGGAATCTGAATTTGATATTTGTTCCTATCAACCCTGAATTTTGAAAGAAGAAAAATTGAAAAAACACGCAGCATTCTAGAGAGAAAAATTCGCTAGTAATTCTGTCAGTGATGCACCAATCAACAATTGAAAAGCTACACAAAATTTATAAAACGTTTTGCTCACCCTACACGCATCCCTTCTTCAATATCAGTGGGGGAGACTTTATCACCCAGTCCAACCACAAACTACATAAGAGAGATGTAATTACATTGTTCATTCATTGTCAAATTTTCATTAACACAATCTGAAATTATTAATAAAAAACATAAAAAAATATACCTTAGCTATTTGCTTAACATTAATTATATATTTAGCATCTTCTGTGTTTGGACTGATAATCTTAGTACACCTTGCAACCTTCAAGTGAGATACGCAACCACTTTAAGCAAAAATAAGAAAATTAACAACAACACACACAAGTTCACAAGAATCTGCTTACTTGAAGAGGTTGTTCTTCCTGCATCATTTGCTTGTCAGAGACTAAATCCCATTGACTTGGTGCAGCTAGACCAGTATCAGATTCCTTGATTCCTATAGTTGGAAGAGAGAGAATTAATCAATAGACAAGCAAACTTCAATTCAGAAGTGGCAAAATTGGCCAAGTTTCTTAGATTATCTTAAGTGGCAGTAAGATCCTCTGTATTTCTACCAACTAAGAAAATATTAAAGGGAAAATATACCAAAAGTGTGAATCCAGGCTGCTATGTAAAATTGTAAATACATACACTTGAAATCTTTATCTTAATTTTATGTCTAATACAAGCAAAATCTTTACACATCAATTCCCATGCATCTACTAGACCAAAATAATTTTAGTAAAAAAGTTTAATAAAAAATATCTAATAAGCTTTCAGATCTATGAACTTGAGGATTAACTTATATAAAGACTTGATGGGCCAACAACTAGAGACTATTCCATCCAATTATTAAAAGCCACAGACATATATACATATATCCATATATATGTTCATCTGATGACCTTAAAAAGAATTTTAAAATGTAAATGATTAAACTAAATAATGAAAGTTCTGAGGAACTCAACAGCAAATGCTTGTAACAATAATTCAGGTGAAAAACTAAGATGATTCCTTGATGAGAAAATTTGGCTTAGACCTAACCCTACGATCTGTTATCTTACTCATATAAGGTGAGGGATGTTTTTAAACAACTTAAATATCCAAAACAGGAACAATGTATACATAATGCAAAGAGGTATCAAAAACCATCAAGTTACCAATCTAGATTTGTTACATTATATATAACACCAGTAATAAATTAATATGGAATTTTATTTACTCAAGAACAAGCCTTTTCCCCTGAAAAGCATTTAATACAAATGATTGTGCATTAACCTACAGCTACAACGAAGGATAAAAACATCAATTTCCAAGCATACCGCATAGATCGTTAACCTTCTTGGCCAATTCCTTAATTTCCTTTTCCACCTTCTTAATGTTTGTAGAGTAAGGTCCCAAACCCTGCCATCAAATATATCAAAAGGAATAAGAGCACGAATATGACGTCTAAACACATGAAGTCAAATCTAGAGATCCACAAGCCATAGTAAACAGCAATCAGCACCAGAGATCCAACATAGAAACATTGGAACTACGACAGCAAGAAGCCTGATTCAGGTAAGTCTCAAGCAACAGACCAACACAAATGAAAAATCAATACTTAATAGTTGAAGAGCGTAGATTCAGAAAATTATTTTCTACTGACGCCGATTCTCGCACTAAAATAAGAAAAATTAGAATAAAAAAACTACGCCAAATAATAACTCAACTATTTCCCTAGCTCAAGCAAAAATTATAATTCATCCCCTGAGCAGTACAAACCCTAAACGGATCCGTTGTGGAAGCACGAAGAAAAGTACAACTTAGGACTTCTCGATAGAAAACCCTAAATGACACCCCAACTGCAAAATCCCCAATCCAGACTCAAATAGCGGTAAGAAGAGACAAAAGGAAACGGAAGCGACGCTTAAGTGACAGATCGAAGACAGGAATGAGGAAGACGAAGAGGGTACTCACGTAGGTTTTGAGTAGGGCGATGTCGTCTTCGTCGAGTGGGCGAGGGTTCTTCTCGTTGATCTCGTCCTCGGGTTCGGGAGCCATGGCGATCGCTCTCTGCTCCTCTCTCTCTCTTCTCCGACTTGCAGAAGAAGCAAGTGTTCCGCTGCTAGATGAATCCGAAAGACCGAAATATATGGCGACAGGAGCATAGTTCGGGAGCATCAGGACCGTTCGATAAGGAAACGAACGGTAATGATTCCCATCCGCAACTTTGCCTGCCCGTTACATACCGAGCACGCTACCCCGTCAGAGAGTTCATTTTTCTAACGATAATTAAAATACTCTCTAAAAATTTATTTATATTGAAATAAATTCTCTTGTTTAAGAATAATGTTTATTAATATTCAATAAGTGATTTTAAGAAATAAAAATAAAAATATTGAACATTAAAACGCAATATCCTCACTGTTGAATTGCATTAATCTACCATCACAAAATCATTGTAACAGTTGATTCTAATGGATAGCGTATACATATATATCGTTATAAACTCAAATCACCGGTCACAGTCCTCCGACCACGTTCTCCGACGCTTACGCCGACTTCTCCTTCGCCGCTTCCACAGCATGCTTCGCCTTCTCCTTCACGGCCTCGAATCTCTTTTCCTTCGCGCCGGCGATCCCCTCCTCCTCTGCTTCCTCCTGTTCCCTCGCTCTCTCGGCTGCCTCCTCCTAGGCGCCAGCGCTGCCGCCGGCGGAGGAAGAGCAACCGCCACAAGGAGAAACGGCAGCAGCAGAAGCAGAAACGGTGTTCGGGGTCGCATTTCGCCAGCACATTGAGCAGCAGCTTAGTCATCCATGCACACTCTCTGTTCGAGTCATCTTGAGTTACAATCACCATCACAAATAAGTGAAATTCTACAGGACAGAAGACAATTGTACATTTGCAATAATCATCCAGAATTTTGGATCCATGGAGAAAACTGAATAATTGTTAGGGAAACAGATCATCAACAATAACTTCTTGTCCTTTCTGTTCTGTGTACATTAAGACGAGGAGCTCCTCAGCTCTGAAGTTGTTCAGCAGCTCCAAACTTCATCTTCAATTTCTCTCTTCTGAAGTTGGCATAGTCTGAGATCAATCCAACATCCACCTCATGCTTCATCTTCTCCAGTAATCTCCTCAGAACCTGAAGCAGATCAAATACTGAAAAAAGAAAAATTCTTTTTGATTCGTAAATTATGCAAGAGAGGCACGAGTCATACTGCATCAGCTATGCTTCTGAGCACATCCTCTGGGATCAGCCTGAGGACTGGAGGAAGGATCAAGCTGATGCTCATCTCCAAATGACCTTTGAGCCTCCTGTCCTTGCTGCTTCTGTCTGGGTACAGCACTCCCTGAACACCGAGAGCAAAATGTGGTGGCATTTGGATGTCATTGAGTCCTTGGAGTTCCCATCTAGTCTGCACTCGATTGTAGTATAGATTGGACTAAAAAAAAAAACCATATGAAACAAGAAAAGATGGAATTTTTGGCAGATCCGCAGAGATTTTGTTAATACAGCTTCGAGTTCCAGGGCAGTGCTGGCATGATCAGGCACACATGGTGGATACTCTTTTCCATTTGATATGCGTCTCAGCCGCATCACCACAACTGGATCTACGGATGCAAAAAGGAACTGGATGGGAAGCATCTCTATCATCCACTCTTCCTGCAATCAACCCTAATTAGGTCGACGACAGTATCAGAAATGAAGCTAGAGAGAAACGAAAACACTCACGTCATTGAGCCTCCTGCTTCTCCTCGAATCCGGGAACATCGCCCGGAAGACCCGAGCTCGGTCCCGGATGTATTCATCGAATGAGACCTGCAAGGAGTCGAAAAAGTTAGGATTTTTAGAGTGAATAATTGGGCGGATGACTGCCCTACCCCGGGCGGTTCGTGGAGTGGAACGTCGGTGGAGATGTTGGAGGAGAAAGTGAAGATGTCGGCAGCTGGCGAGCCTCCTCCGGCGGCAGCGATCGTGGGTGGGCAGCGGTGGTGGAATCTGCTTCTTGAGAATGTGATTGTAGGCTTGATGGTTCTGAGATTGATGGTGGATCTGCTGCGATCTGCTTTCATTTGGAAGAATCTATAACTTACTTGTGATTGATTCATAAGAAATGCAAGAGTAGTTCTGTTACCTCCGCCATGGATGAGAGCAAGCTTAATCGGACTGGAAGCCGCCATCTTCCTCTTCCCCTGCCTCTCGCAGACATTATGAGCTTAAATTAAGTTATCTGAACAAAAAAGTTCAGCAGACGTGGACCAATCAAGTGAGAAGTGGAGATTGTGTCAGATTTCAGTAGCTGTTTGCGTCTCATAAATGACAAACCTTGATCCATTAAGGAACAGGGGAACAAATCTAATCATTTCACTTAATTTAGACAAATGATAATGAAAAGTAGATTAAATTACATGGTTTAGAATCAGCAATGTGCACTACACGTTAGGGATGAAGGGTAGCAACCAATCTATTTGGAGAGAACAACCAATCTTCTGGCTACCAGCCTGATGCCTGCATTCTGTTGGAAATCGTAGATGTCTGTAATGAAATAAGTATCAACTGTAGTTCCTGGCACAAATATTGACTCGAGCTCAGCCGCATCTGGTCTGCTGAAAACAAGCTTCTGCATGTTCCCTGAAGGGTCTTTGTGGTACATCTCAGTGGAGTAAATGGCTCCATCACCATTTGCCACAGTGGGGATGCTGCAGATGAGGGAAATGGAAACAAGTTACTCAGTTAGAATTAAGGTTCTAAGCACAACGGGGGAATGAGAAGAATTCGATGATGGATTAACTTCCAACCTGTGAGGAAACTAATAGAATAAAAAAGCAGCAGAGCAAAGACCTCTTGGAATTATTTTTATTGATAGATAGCTCTCTAATTCTCCTATGCCAGCATATTAATTCTAGTTATGTAGTAAAGTATTGCAGAAAGTAAAATGTTTTAAATTATTATGCTTTTAAGCAAAGTCAAGCTAAGTGTAGTTCTGCAACCCCAGCTGTGTTGGTCCTTTCCCTAAACCCTATACCTTCTCAAAGAAATGTTATTCCGCAATTTATGTAGAGGTGTTAAGGATAAATATGTAAGATACTTGATTGCAGGGAACTTACTGCAGACGAATAGTATAGGTATTCGAGTGGCCAAGCCTCTTTAGCACAGGTCGCCAATCAGAGTTGCCGCCAGAGTTCTGTGATGATGCTTGAACAACTCGGTCGCAGATATCCAAAATCTTGCATAAGTTATAAGGAGCATCCACCACAATACTTAGTTTTGGCCGGCCAGCATAGTCTTTGAATTTTGAATTGACACCAAAATGGATCTTCATCCCCATACAAGAAAGCTGCAAAGGGCAATCTCTGTAAAGAACAGTCTTTGGAAAACTTTGGACTGTAGGTGCTCTGATCTGGTCTGGTAACACTCGATCAGCCTCCAGAAATCCAACATAACCATTGGAGTTTTCAGTAGGAACTGTGGTACAAATCCTGTCACAGACAGATGTTATTCTTTGGGGCAATTGTGTGTTTGACTGTAACAAGTCTATGTTCATTTGCTCGGTAGATGCCACTAAGTTGGAAGCATCCTCTGAAACAGAAATACTAGGTCCTGCTTGATAGGTATTTAAGATATGTCTGTTAGTTTGCTGATCAGTGAATTCATCAGACGCTGAGCCCGGAGTTCCCTGATGAAGATGAGAATCATTTTCATAGGTCTCAGTCCTTGATGGTGTATTGGTAAACACCAACTTATCCAGAGAAAAGACATCTGGGAGATTGACCTCCTGAGAAAACGATACTTAAATTATAGAGATGAAAACAAACGAAAAGACTACATCACATAAGTATAGAAGCAGAAAGGACGTTCTAGGTGATTGGCCTGAGGTTTTGATGCTTACAATCTTTCAAGTTATCAATCAAAAGCAAAGATTAAATGGTTCAAAAATTCATACAAGTGTTTGATGCCTCAAAAACTTGAATTATCCCTCATCTTTTGGAATCAATGCATGTCATAATTCACAATGCAACTTCATGCTGATATGCAGCTCAAGTGCATCAACTGATAAAACTGCTAATATCAGATACTTCACGACAAAACAAAAAAAAAACAAAAAAAATACCAAACACTTAATTGAATTTTGATAATCAATTCAGTGAGTGACTGTACACCAAAATTAATGAGATT
This sequence comes from Kaempferia parviflora, assembly GCA_037177295.1. Lineage (NCBI taxonomy): Eukaryota > Viridiplantae > Streptophyta > Magnoliopsida > Zingiberales > Zingiberaceae > Kaempferia > Kaempferia parviflora. Next base: position 3,024 of record JBAMIE010172381.1, on the reverse strand, counting down.
AATATTAGGTCCCATCAGTTTCAACATCTGCCTAGAGATAAACAGGTAGCTAAGTGAGTACGTGCAGACACAAAGATGAAAAGTAGGAAATCAAAAAAGCCAGAATTATAGTTACAAATCGAAATAAGCCACAAGGTAAGGACCTTCAATTCCAACTTGTCCACTATGGATAACCTTTAACATTTGAGTAGATGATGCAGCAACCAACAAATATTTTTTCACTAGAGATTTAACATAAAGGTGTATGCTCACCAAGAACAGAACTGCAGCACAACACTTGAGAACTTCCAGGTTCATTCTAACATCATCTAAGCTCCTGACCATACAGAGAATTCATTAAAAGAACAAATGGAAAGACTATGTTAAAACATATGGCTGATGTAAGTCAAAGAGCTAGGGATGGATAACATTTTGTACTCAAGAAGCAAAAAAAAACATGAAATCTGCATTAGATTCATATGTGTATTCTTGTAGTTTCTTTCTGCCCAGTTCTTTATTACTAGTAAAGGCAAAATTGAATATCATATTTAGTGTGTTATGTTTGTGGCAAAAAGTGAAACTGTCACCTTGGCGGCCCCTCTAGTGTGGCCCCTCACTTCCTGGAAAGGGATAAATCATAGGGGGGCTTCACCTAGCAACATTAGCGCATGCAGGGAGGGGTGAGGTAACCAGTGGGGCATTCCGCACCCTTTGGGAATTGACCCCGGCCTTATCTGTGGCAACACCCCTGCATGAACCATCTATGCCAGCCTGTGAAGGCTAGTGTGTGTGTGTGTGTGTGTGTGAGAGAGAGAGAGAGAGAGAGAGAGAGAGATATTTCACTTATTAGAACTTCATGTGATAAAATAGCAAAATCTATAAGTTGCGCCAGACTTATCTAAAGAATTTAGGAACTAAATTTTCTTAAACTTTGGAGCATTTTTTTTTATCTAAAAAATTATTACTTTGTCAAGATAACGGACCTTGCTTAAGGAGTTATCATTCACTTCTGCAGTGGTTGCTTTCATTTCAATGTTCCTAATTGTAGCACAATCATTCTGTGTATTGAACAGACATCCTTCTTTCACATTTTTTTTCTTTCAATCCTCTTCTTCAAGATGCTAAACAAACTAGAATTTGATCATAGTCAGGACTCGAGAGGTTCTAGCACTAGAACCAATTAGAATAGATGATGCTATCCATTAATCATGTTTATGTGCGCCACGTTTTAAGCATGAATTGTTAAATTGTTATTTCCCATTGAAAAAGCATTAGGGGGCACCTTAAGTTGCCAACAGACGGATACCTCTTGTCAATTTCATATAATGGAGCAAATTCAGGAGAAGATGGATACACAATTCAAACTCGTGCTTGAAGCACGAAGTAATCAGTTCTAGATTGCAAATTGCACACATTTGCCACAAAGAAAGAGGTAGAATATGTACCTGTGCCTCTGTTGTCCGAGCCCAAAGTAAGTTGCCAAACTAGCCATCTGCAAGAAACATGATCCAGTTCATTATTTCAGAAAGCAATCAGAGATATCTGACATAGTAATTGTGGATTAAGGGGAAGAAATATAAACACATGCGGAATGAACGACTATACCTTCATGTTTCCAGCTCGTCTACCGAATTTTTGAGTAAGCAAAGGCAGTGTATCAATTATGCTCTTAGGTTCGGGCGGCGGCCGCCCGAGCTCCTCAAACGCCTCTCTTATCCGAGCGCAATCAAACCTCACAATGTTGTGCCCCGCCCACACCCGTCCTGCTCATCCACAACCCCGTCAAAAAAATCCAAGGTCAAGACTCAAGACCCGAAGAAATCAACCCCAAACAACTAACAAGTCAAAAGGATCATTGTTTTTCACCGTCGAGAACGTCGAAAACGCGGTCAGCGACGTCGCGGAAGGTCGGGGCGGCGGATACGGTGTCGGGAGTGATGCCGTTGCAGCGGATGGAAACGGGGGAAATGGCGGCGAGGTCCGCGGGCCGGATGAGGGTGGAGTAGCATCCGACCTCCACCAGCCGCCGCGCGCAGACGAGGATAGCCCCGAACTCAAGCAGCGCGAACCTTTCGCCGGACCGGCTTGGCACCGTCGTCTCCACGTCGAAGAACGCGATCTCCGCCCCGCTCGCTTCCATGCCTGCCTTCCCTCCTCCACTTCTCCCTGCGGCAACGGATAATCCGAGTTGCTGGAGCCGGTATCATCTCTTTGTAGCGGGGTTTGCTTCGGCTCGAAGACTAAGAGATCAGCCGTTGGATCTGGCTATTGGTGCTTAGGTCGCAGGAACGAACGGTGGATGGAATGTTTCAACGAAGTAGTAGATCTGATTCGAAGCGTCTACGTTGGAGGAAGGTATTGATTGTGTTCAAGAGAAAGGTCAGCGTTACGGAAAGCACAAACTTTTTGTTAGGAATATAATTTTTCTTACCAGTAGACTAATGACATCATTAATAGAATAATGATATATCAATCAATTACTTATAACATAACAATAGATAAATGATATTTCAATTTAACTAATTTATAGAATATAAAATCCAAATTAAATCACAAAAGTCGATAACTTTTTTTAAAATAAATTCCTATATTAATTAAACCAACTTCAGAATTTGATAAGACTTTAGCACGTGGACTAGAAGTTAAAAGTATTTTTTAATTGGCATTGATATCTAATTTTTGTTATTGATATTATATACCTAATTTTTTTTAAACTAATTAATTCTGAATACAATCCATCCGTACAAAATTTTCCAATAAACATCCAAATAAATCATAAAATATCAATGTTGATGATTAAGACATGAAAAGTTATCTCATGAAATCTTAAGGTTAAAATTTGACACGTCAGAGTATATATCTCCCTTATGCTTTAACCATTTATACTAATGATTAGTAGTTGCCTGATTTACCTCCTCCGTGTTGGCCTAGGAACGGATTGGCGAAGGCGCTAGGGAACTTATTTATGTTCATTCAATATGCACAATATTGATAAATGAACAAGCTTGAACAACTTGTTAAACTAAACAAACAAACTTAAACACA